>JAANSN010005002.1:0-13469 GCA_036850665.1 Dicranocentrus wangi | reverse complement strand
TAAAACTAGGATTCCAACCAAACTAAAAAATTAATTTCTAAGACTAAAACGCGGATGTGCGTGCAGTAACAGGATATTGTAGCAACAGCAAACGTTTGCGTAAGTCAGCTAGAGGCCAACTACTTAATACTCGGTTTTAAAAGATGACTAAAAAAGTCTGGATAATTAGAATCATTATCATAAAATTGCTCATTATCACTTTTTGGTTCAGGAGCACAAGTCATAAAAAACACGCGACGCGATGCGATTGCTGTGGCGCATAATTTGGCATAAACATAAAATGTATTAAATTTCACCCATTTTACTAGTTTATCAACCCCAACAAAAATTCTCTAAAAACTCTCACAAATTAATGTCTCACACTCTCACCTCACTCCAGAGCTTTCGCGTCATTTGAGAGAACTTATACTATTACAACTCGTTCGTCTCGTCTTGGCATTATATTATGAGTTGTCGTTGTCAATAGAATGGATATTATTATTATGGAGTCTGTCTGCACTTTTGCAGTCAAGAGAGACCTGTTGTTTGCTTAGAAGGAATAAGGTTACACTTTTTGTGGACGTCGAGTTGTGGAGTAGTATTATTAAGAGGGTTTTGATGGCTGCGACTTTTTTTTACGACTTTGCGGAATGTTAGTATGTAGTAGTAGTAGTAGTAGTCCAGCCAGGTGGAGTGGTCCAAGTTCAAGTATATTAGGTTACACTCTCACGACCACGACTCACGACGCTCGCCCTACCATGCCGGAATAAAAATGAGTGACTGAAAAGTAAGTAAGTAGAAGTGCAAATAAAACTCATTATCAACAGGTGTCATATAATACATAATAGGTCCATATTTATAGGCATCATATCATACGATATGATATGATTCAAATGCATATATCATAAAAAAAACTTTTTTATTACCATGTATTGTATAGATGTACTAATAAATATGATTTTGTAGAGTCCTCAGACTCATAAACTGCTGGAAGAAGCTTGAATGAAAATAAAAATAATTTACAGTTATTTTAGATATATGGATGGATGGATGGAGCGACTAATTTGTTGTAATATTATTTTTGTCGCAGTTTTGTCAAGCAGAGCATTGATTGAGGGAGGAGAAGAAGCTGTAGCCGCTTTGAGAGAATATTTAAAGGAGAAATTAAATTGTGAAGCAGTAAAACTAAACAATTTGATTTTTTGGAGTTTTTGTTAGTTAGAGATTTCACACCTGCGTGTAATCTAAATCTCACAATCGTGTGGGCTGACGGAACGCACGGTTGAACGGAAAAGGAAACTTCCAAGCCAGAAAATGAATGTAAGCCCGATTATAATTCAAAGTGATTCCCATTTTTGTATTATAAGAATATATTTAAATATACTTATATATTTTTTTTTAAATCCTCATGAACTCACGGTTGGCGATTGTATATATTATTATGTTCCTTTTTTTTAGAAATCAAAGTTGGTATCAGTTTGCTCCACCCAGCGGGGTGCATTTGGGGACTTTTACCGACCCTTCTCCTACAAGGGGAGCAGCAAGTCGGAGCAGAGCCAAGTGGAGGTGACGATGCCCACTTTCCCCCAAAATCTGCTCTACTACGAGCACTTCAGTAGTGGTGCCGCTAGCTCCAGCAATCGACTAAGTTTTATTATGGTTGGAGGGGACGACAAGGGACAGGTCCATCACGACTTTTCCGAGTACTCCAGCAGCGTGACCAGCGTCGACTTTTCCCACCAGTTGGGCTCCGTAGCTGCAGCCTTTCACGTGGTCGGCCAACTGCCGTCCTGCTCAGATGTCCGCTTCCACCTGAGCAACGCCAATATTGACATATCCCCAACGGACAATTGGTTGTCGGCTGGAGGAGGAACAAATAATGCAACTGCAAAATTTCCCTCCAAAAGGGTTAGATACCTCAAAATCGTGGCAGATGGAGGAATAAAGGAGGAAAAATGGGAGGAAAAACGGACGCGAGTGGAGGAGATTCTCAAGTACGCCAAAGCCAACTGGCCAAATCTACAAGTTGTTAAAATCCAACTGAGCTGCCCACTGCTGAGCACGCGAAACAAGTATGTGCAGGTGATTGAGGAGTTTTTGGATAGCCGTCGCGGAGGTGGAGGGCGTGGCGTTGGTGGCGGAGGTTGTGGCTCCTTTCAAAAATTTGGAGCACACCGGACCAGTATCCAGGAAGGGGTGGTGCGGTGCGAGCCTTTTAATAATCCGAAAGTGAGGAAACCAAATAATAATAATAATAATATTAGCCCACCAAGACAACAGCCGCAATCACCATCCCCATTTGCACCAACTATCACTGGAGGCGTTGTTGGATTGGATCCACGGGTTCATCATCAGTTCCTCCAATCCGCAAATCCTTCTGGAGAGGGATTATTACTACGACCAACAACCACGTTTAATATTTTTCAAAGGAATCCTCAGGCTTTAGAAGATCCACGACGACCAGCACCACCCAAAGCGACATTAGGGACATCATTAGCCGCTCCCCAACCATCATCACCCGAGTCCACCACCACTCAGAAAATTAAGGAGGAAAATGACACGAATATTATTAGAACAACAACAACACCTAACCACCCCAAGCAACAACATAATTTTGTTATTAAAATGGAGAAACAGGTTGATGAGGCGGATGTTGTTGTTGCAGCACGGAGGACAGAAGAGGTGGATGATGATGAGGTGGTGATTTTAGAACCGCCACCAAAAAGGCAGCGAAACCCGCCGCCCCTCATTGTAATTTCAGATTCAGAAGATGATGATGACGATAAGAAGACAGTAAGTTTTGAAAACGTTTTGATAATTATAAATATGATAACATTCACACAGTTTTATTTGGCTATTTATTTCGGCTATTTTTTACTTTTCAAAAAATTCACAGGTGGTTCTCGAACAGAGTCCTTCCAGCACTCCACCTGCTGCACCTTCAGCAGACTCAGCCAGGCCACTACTGAGCTCATCATCATCGGCATCCTGCCAAAGTACTACTATTAGTAGTTCCACGTTTTTTCCCACGTCTCCAGTGCGTTATTATAGGCCAGAGTCCCCTACACCTTCAACTCCGTCCCCGCTACGTTCCAATTCCAAATCCAAGGGCTCATCAGCGGACTGGGAGACTTCTTCAGAAGGAGAGGAAGAGGAAAATACACCACATGGCTCAAGTCTTCCACGACGACGACGACGTTGCCCTGCACAACCACGACCTCATCATCGATTCCAGAAGTTATTATGTCACTCGCCGCCACCCAGAACAACTTCTTTTGATTTGACGCCTGCGAATAATAATGCCAACTTGGATAAGCTTATTCCGTTTAACGTTGGGGAGATCCGTAATATCGTAAGTGTAATAATATATTATTTACAAAAACGGATTTCAATGTTTTTTGTGTACTATAAATTATTGATTTGGTTATTATAAATCTAAATGGTCGAGATTCGTTTTCAATAATGGGGACTGGCTGTCTTTTTTTAATTTTTTCTTTTCCAGATTAAAGAAGTGAATGCAAATCAGAACAAGATCAGCCAGCGTCAGATTAATAATAATAATCCGGGACACAGCTCGTCGTCGTGCTCATTCCTGGAAGGAGTCGACTACTACAGGAGGCGTCCAATTAACTAGAGAAATTATAATAATTAATTACAATATAGAGTAAAAATAGCAAAGTTAGGTTCGGTTGACCATTCAATAGTACCAGTAGAACCTTAATTGGAATCTTTACAAAAAGTATTTTTAATTTACAAAAAACCCTTTTGAACTATCATGTGCCGATATAATTTTGTGGTTAATATTTTTATTTAATAAGGTTATTATTTAAAATATAAAAATATATATATTATTAGTATTAGTATTTGACAAATTATGCGATTGAACCATCCATGCAGACTGCAATGCAGTTGTGTCAGATTCAACTTTAACTTGATTTTTTGTTTTGTTTTTATTTAATGCTAAATTCAGAACTTCCATATTATTTACTACTAAAATGGGAAGAAATTGCCATACTATTCTTTTTTGTCTTTGTCCTGTTACGCATTGTTGATTTTTTAGTTTATAATATATATGAATATTCCAAAGAAAAAAAAATCGGATTTTGATATCTGAAGTCTGAAAGCATTTTTTTGTGTATTTAAAATTGAGATATTTTTTATGGGATGCAACAAGTAGAAATGAGATTCATGATGAATGAATTCTGTCGCTACTATATAAGTATATATACAGAGAACGGGATAAAGAGGTCATTGTGTAAATACGAGCAGCTTTGCTGTACGTGTCATAGAGACTATAATAAAATATTTTCCAAACAAAAATTATCTCCAAACTCCAACCATATATACTCTCTTCCAAAAGGACGCCAGACCGCTGATCACGTCATCATCACCTATGCTATGCAGCTGCTGGATAATTTAGTAACATGAATGAGTTTTATTCCATCGTCCATTTCTTTAAATGGACCATTATCTTTATCAAGACTCATATATAAGCAAACAATTTGTTATTCTTCGAATTTTAAAGAGTTTTATTAGCGAACATAAAATTTTGTTAATAGTCTCTCCGACCACCTCATCCTTCCCTGTCAAACGAGACCACTTGGTATTTTCCCACGGTAATAAACCTAGGAATGAATCATAATATGTGTATAGGTAGACATATGCACATTAATATTATATGCACTCCTGACTCTGACTATCTCGAAAAAAAATGAAAGCAAAATGCGGTGCCACAAAAACTGAAGCTATATCATGATGATGACAATGACATATTATTATGTAATAAAATAAGACCCATCCTTATTGCGAGTGCAAGAAGAATAACATATTACGTCATTAGTCATTATTATTATCATTAAGCTACTGAAATGTGTTATTTACTTACATCCTTTCGCGATGAGCAAAATGTTGATATGATTGTCAAGAGTCATGCAGAGTTTATATTTACAAAGAGTTTAAAAACTTTTATATACATACTTTTTTTTGCAAAACTTATTTAACTTCTCTACTCATTTGCAAAATTAAAAAAAAATTATAAATCCTTTAATTATTATACCCTTATCCTCTTTCGAGGCTCTTCTGTCCCATCATCATCAGAAGAATCTGGCTCCTCCGCCGGATTTGCTCCCGGCTTAATTAACAACTGTCGAAATAAGTTCATCCAATGGGTGACTTGACCCATGCTCAAATTTGCCGGATCCAAATCCCGTGTTTGGTCCCCCTTGAACAAAATAAACCTATCCTGAGATAGGACGACTTGCTTCTTGCAGCCTCCCCAATAGCCGTAGTTCCCCACGGAGGTGACGCCCCGGGCGGAGGGAAATTCGTCAAATTGAAAAACTCGGCTGGGGTCGATGATGGCGGGGGCGGCGGAGGAGAGAGCGTTTCGAATGGCTTCGGTATATGATTCCGTTTCAGTTTTTAAACACACATATATTCGCTGCCTGCTGTCACACACAAACTCACTATTTTTCAAGTAATTAGAAACCCCATCGAACACTTGTTTTTCCGGGGGGTTGTGGTCCTCCGCGACCAAATCCACAGAGTGAAGCCCCGTCTTCATGGGGCTTATTGTCAGGATTTGCTTGTCCCTGGAATAGCTAAGCAAGTCCAGCACGACGTAATCCGAGTATTGACAAATTGCTAGGATGTATCCGCAAATATTTCCTTGACCTTGAGAGCCCGAGCCCTGGAGTTCCTTCCGGAAACAGTCAAATGCGAGGAGAGTGGGCTCAGCCAGGATTGCAACGCTTGTGGCCTTCAGCCCCATGATAATAGTGGCGTCCGCCACCTGCTGGAGCTGAAATAGCTTGACATGGGGAGGAAGGGACAGGACCAGCTTTTCCAGGGATACGGGCTTCCCCCCAAATTTCCGCTGGAGAACTTCCTCCATGATGGTCTTGACGGTATGAATGATGATTCCGAGGAGGAGTTCCAAATCCACTGTGACCGCCGTCCCATTCCCATGCAGATCTACCGCCGCCGTTAGAGCAGGTTGTTGTTTCAAATGAGAGTGCTCAGAACTGATAAGTTGGCCCACGTCAAAGTGCCAAAGTAGCTGGTCCTTCAGTCTTTGTACCGCATTTCCAACAATAAACTCCGGGGTGTCGGACGGTGGTGCTCGTCCCACTAAAAGTGGGATGATGTTGGCCTTCTCCCCCTCCTCACCACTTTCACCTCCACCTACTACGGAGGATTCGACAAGCATGTG
Organism: Dicranocentrus wangi; assembly: GCA_036850665.1. Lineage (NCBI taxonomy): Eukaryota > Metazoa > Arthropoda > Collembola > Entomobryomorpha > Entomobryidae > Dicranocentrus > Dicranocentrus wangi. Next base: position 7,279 of record JAANSN010005002.1, on the reverse strand, counting down.
AGGAATGTTATCGATGGTAATCGCAGCTCGGAGTCCACCACCACTCCTGATAGTAATTCCAAAAGTATGCAAGGATTCCCGGATGACGGCAGGGTCACCAATCTTCCGTTTTTTTCCTTTGGCCTTGGGGAGTAGATGCTCAGAGTTTGGGATTCGCTGGAGATCCCAGCTGGACGACGCATGTCCGGCGGCTAACAATGATGATGATGATGATGATGACGAGGGCGGCGACTGTTGGGGTTGGAGTTGATGATGATCTCCTCCGGTGGCGACGCGGGGGACGTTTGTTGTTGCATTTGCTTGTGGTGGCCGTACTGCTGTGGCTATTTTTGTGACCCTGGAATTGTGTCCCGGTTCGGAATTTGGAGGATTGATGATCCTGTTGTGGTGGGATGAGGATGACGCTTGCGGAATAGCTTCTTCTCCTGGTCCGCCGCTCCCCCCACCAGTTCCACTTGAGGATAATGAGCAATTCGTTGATGTTGTCGTGTTCCCAAAGTAGTTGTTGGTGGAAGTTGATGCGACGGAGATGATGCTTGTTGGAACATCATTATTATTATAATTAGGATTCTGTGGAGTTTCCGGAATAGCCATATTCCCATCCTCCTCCCCCGTCCCCGTACGACCTGCATGACAGAAACCCAGATTAGCATAATAATGAGTATTATTTGCTGACTAAAAATATAATCTGGTAAAACTGGTGTAATTTTTTACACTCGTTTTTAAACTTACCAGTTTGGACTGTGGCCAATAACTTGTCCTTGATGAAGGACCTCTCGACTTCCAGCAGGGAATCGTACAGTGCACAAAACGACGACTCATTATTATCATCATTATCAGCCGCAACTCCATAAGCTCCAATGGCTTCCATTAGCTGCATCGCTTCCTTGAGATTCCGCTCTCTCCGCTCCTCAAAGTATTGCTTTAAAATCTCCTCCCGTCTTTGGTTCACTAGCTGACTAAATGACTGCTCCATCATTTCCTTCAGCTTGACGACAAGTTGTGAAGCGGCCGTGGTGGTGGTGGTGAGAAATGCCCGGTCCAGCGCCAACATTTTACTCTCCCATTTTTGGAAGCCTTCTTCTTTGACCTTTTGATGGGCTTGCTCCAATTCCGTCATCGGTGGGATCCGCGACTTATTATTACTGGTTCCCAAAAAGGAGCCCATTTTCCCCTCGTACTCCCTTAAAACCTGGTCCAGATACGAGGTTGCAAAATTTGCTAAAAATTCCTCATTTTTGGATTTCACTTGACGGCCCAACTCGCCCAGCTTTGAGGTCAACGCAGTCGTCTTGTTCTTAACTAAATTGGTAATGGCCTCGTCGTCGTCTGTTGTTGATGCTTGCGGAATTAATACCCATTTTGTGAAACTTTGCACTCGGCTTTTAATTTCGTTGTCAATTTGCTCGTTCATGGCCTGTAGCTCGCCTTTTGGACCATTATCAGTATCACCATCCGCATCCGCCGCCGCCATGGGGCGGCTTTTGAAGCAAAAGCTATTTTGGAGAAGGTGAGTTCCCTTCCGTAATTCCGCTCGGAATTGTTGATGCACGTGCTTCCTAAATCTTTCATTGTTGATGACGCTAATCCAACCAAATTCCTTTTCCAAGGTGGACTTTATTATCATCCTCAGCTCTCCGCTAACATCCTCCTGCTGCTCCAGCCAGCTCAGGGCACTCCTCAACCCATCCTCGTGAGCAACTCGGAGATCCTCCGCTCTCACAAAAACTTGAGACGAGATACTTTGGGAATTGAAGCAATTGTGAAGGCTCATCCTGTACTGCTCCAAGCAAAATCTGGTAGCCTTATTATTCGCCAATGGTGGTGGTGGGTTGCTGCTGTGATGATGATGGTCGGTAGTAGGCACAACCTCACTTGAAACAATTGAAATATCACTTTCATCGTCCGCATCAGTTGCGAAAACTGCCCGGTACATTTCCACAAATGTGCCGAGCTCCTCTCGAGGATCCCTCAACCCCCCAAACAGTTTTTCCAACAATGGATAATAAAGCCGGCCTTTTAAGGCGACTTTCACCTCGGTGGAGCAGCAATCCCTCACGGCTGCCTCCACCATATTTCTGAAATTGGAGGAATCCATATCCTTTCTCCAAATAATAAACTCCAAAAAATAATGTTACACGGAGGAGCTAATAAAAAAACAAGTTTTTTTTTGTTGAATTACCCCAGCAATTTATTTAACACTTACTTTGATGCAATAGCAACACGGACACAGAATTTATAACTATGCTTTGTGTGTGACTTATGGATTTGCACTGCCATGCCAATCTGCTCTCTGCTCTGGTCTGGTCGCACTTTTGGAATTATTCGCACACACACACACACACACACCGAGATAAGATATGTATGAGCCCAGTTTTTGCCATATATTAATCATCTTGGTTTTAGGTATTTTCTTCCAAGGAGAAGCAGCTATATAGCTCCTCTGCTATATAGCCTCCTTTGTAACTGGAGTGGAGACCACCGTCTTTGGTTGACGATGATGGAGATTCATCAAGAAGGATGACAAGCGATGAAAATCCTGGTTCATTGACTCGCAGAAATCCTTATAATCCCCCCTTCTGTCATCAGTCATAATATATATTATAATAATTAATGCAACAACGGACATGGATGGAAGCCCATTATCGCTACTGAAAAAGTACATTAGTTAGTAGTACGGGAGTACCATGCTAATAAAAACGTATTTAGTTGTGCCATATTGCATTATAGGTTTGTTCATAAATGCTTTTTTTACTTTTTAATTGCTGGTAGTGCTGGTGAATAATATGAAGATTTTATATTCGAGTACCTACCTATGTGCAAATCTGCTACTTTTTTGGTTTGGTTTGGTATAATAAACATTTTCCAGTGTTCTGTCATTTTGTTCCTGCTTTTTTGTGATCTGACTGATGAGCATAAGGCTTAATAGCTTTGTTCTAATTAACCTCTTACCCAAATTATTTAATGGGCACATATCATTATAAGCATCATAAAATATATTGTACATCAATTGATGCAATTAAAGTGAAAGGAAAAGAGACTACAAAATTGAACGTTTTGAGATTTTACAATTTTTTTTATTGACGTCGCATATATTTCACACTTCGTAACAATTATAGAAGTTTATCTAAGTACCCCAAATATTTCTCAAAGAGGAAGACATTATTTAAAATCAAACCTGAAACCCGTAACCTATTCGAAATTTATTATGCCATGAGTCACTTAATAAATGAAAAACTAAAGAAAAAACAGGCTCATAATATTTCACTATAAAATCTAAACTTTTTTTTGTGAATTAGTAATCATAGAAGCGAAGGGTACTTGGCTCTCGAATAACAACCACGTTGGGGTTACCTCCAATGGGATACTCGTCATTTTCTTCTTCCTCCTTGGCTGAGCTCTCAACAACTTTGGGGGATGAGGAGGAGGAGGATGCTCTGGGTTGCTCCCAATTTCGCTCGTCATCTAGCTCACCAAACATGCCAGGCCGCATTGGAACCTTAGTTTGAGATGGATGGGTGTAGAAGTGGGTGCCCTCACAAAACCTGAAGGGTGAAGAATAGTCAAAAAGAGCCTCTGCTCGTGGTGGTGCAGGATGATGAGATGTTCCAGACTGACGGAAGTGGTGGTGGTGGTGACGGTGATCGGGAATCTTGGAAGATGCAGACTGCTTTCCTCCCCGTTTATCATCGCGTCTGGCACCACCACCAGCACCAGCTACACGGTATACACGACCAAATTTGACCTTGTCCAGGTTCTGCTCCAGCAGATTCATTTCACCGATGGCAGAGGCAGGATGACCAACCAGCTTTGGCTTTTCAGCGATGCCAGTAGTAGCAACTGCTTCGGATGAATTATGTTGTGATGAAGTTCCCGGTGGTGGAAGATCTGGTGGATTGGCTTTGGCCGCTGGTGGAGGTAGCCTTCTTTTGCCCTTTGGGTTTCTCAAATGGCTTCTCTTCTGGAAAATAAAATGTTATTCCAGGGTGGCGACGCAAGTCGTCGTATCCGTCACTCTCCTTAGTCTTGACACCTTCAACCGCCGCGCCGTCTTCGCCACCTCCCTCTGCAGCAGCAGTGCTGACTTGAACCATGTTTGGGGTTTGCACCAACGCCTTCACCTTGTCGACGACACCAGACGCAGATGATGATGGTGAAGATGATTGATCAACTTGCTTTTTATTTTCTGCAGTGTTCTCAGCCTTGACAATAGCAACCGAGTCCAAATGAGAGGGCGGTGGTGGTTGCACCACCTCAGGAGGAATAATGTCCACTTGAGTGCCCTCAACAACCCTGACTGCGTTGGCTAATGGGCCCCTCTTTTTAAATTTCAGCTGAGTTAGTCGATCCTCTAGCCCTTCATGGGTGTAGGTTCCAGGCCATCGGAAGTTTGGGTTACCATTAGCCCTACCCCCATCACCCCTACGACCTCCAACGGGACCAAACGACTCGCCTCTTCCAGCGTTTGAATCACCACTACCACCTCCATTCGAAGAAGACGTTGCAGTTGCAGTACCAACTCCGTAACGCTCCATATCTGAGACCTTATTTCCAGTCGCCAGTTGACCCTTATCGAAAATCCCACAGGCTCCAATCAAATCAAATCCGACTTCTGGGGACAAACGTAATATTATATAGGTTTAAAAAGACATATAAACAAAAATCACTACAAAAATGACAAACATTCATTGACATTAGCAAGTGGAACCCCCTTTACCCCCAAATTGACAGCCACAAGTTACGTCACAAGTGCCAACAAAAATGACAAAAAATAACCAATTCAACTTTACTGAAGGCAAGTCAAGTTTAACCCAGTCAATAATAATTTATAATAACAAAAAACTGCCCAAAATCGTAAAAATTATATATATATATGTTGACTGACTTACGCAATTATATATTTTTTACTCTCATACATACGTTCACCATATATATATTTAATGTAATCAGTACTTACCCAATTAGTTTTTACAGCTTTAATTATGATGCATATATGATATGATGGATGGATAATGAAACAACTGAAAACAAAATCTCCAATTTTCAATTTCAACCTTCCAAAATGTAATCCAAAAAGCTTTCCGTCGCTCCTTCTTCACTCTACTCTCTCCAACCCGCATCACATCATTTTCGCAATGTAACACGCAAATTACGCCACAAAAGTCCCTTTCTCTCCGGAGGAGGAGGAGGACTACGCTCATCAAACGACAATTACACACACACATACATACACACACAGCGCAAAGCAATAAACGGAACGGACGGACCTAATTAATTTGCATCTCATTCAGCATAATATTATGCAGCCCATTTCATTTGCATGCAATATTTGCATGCATTGTTCTAGAGAGAAATGTTCGGCATTTGGCAGTTTTTGTAGTTTCTCTCACGTTCACATGTGCGTTCTCCTAAGAGTGAATAATACCTATTCTTTTTGCTCCGGATGATGATGAGGGAGAGGATGGATGGATGATGGAGGGAATCGTGGAAGGAGGGAGGAAGGAATGGATAATCTTATAATCCGATTTTATGTAAAACCGTTTCCGTTTGAAATAATTGTTTAAATATTACGTCATACAAGTGACAAGCTCATTGAAAACGGGATAATAGATATAGAGAATATTAACATTATTTAAATGGTATCTCAAAAAAGCGTATTCAAAATGGAACCTGTTGGTGTCAACCTGTTTCCAGATGAATCCTTGGGTTGCGTGTGGGAGATAGGAAGGATGTCTTTCACATATTTTTTATACTTTGTGGGAGATAGGAAGGATGTCTATCAACACGGTTTTGGAGCAGATGGAGCAACACCCCATGACTATGACTATCTTGGCTTTCTGTGCGTGGGGTCTCAGCGTGGTACTTTTTGGGATTGCTCTTTCATGTTTTACGGGTGCACCTGGCTAAACGCAATGCTGAACTGCTGATCCGTCGCATATGGAGGACAGGGACAATGATAGCTTGCTTATTGTATCGAGTCGGAATGACCCAAACAAAGATCCTTTCAAGGACTATCATGATGCGCCTGAGGCGGACGGACGACGAGATGTCAGATGATGAGGAAGGTGAGCCCTCCGAACCTGAAGCGTTGGAGTTTGACGAAGACTTGGAACTCTTCCCTGAACTTGAAGCATACAACATCAGCATATTATTATTTAAGCTACCGGAAGAGTTGGAGTTCCCCGACGTGTACGACCTCAGTACATTGTTTAAGCTCCTGGAAGATTGCTATTTTTAACCATTAAATATGTTGTCAAGTGTGGAGTGTGTGCGACTGCGACTCTCTTCTGCGTCTCCACTCCAATGGGTTATAATTTCTACAGGTTCACATTTTTTTATACTTGTCTTATTTCTCTACACTTCCTACCACGTTACAGACTAGCAACATAATATAATAATATACAATTATTATATGCAGATGCTTATTGTAAAACAGCCTATTATTAATTAAAGTACGGAGAGGATTGGAATTTCAAAACTATGTATAAGAAATCCATTAGCACACACAAGACTAAACTTTCACTAGGAAAAGTAAGTACTTCATTGGATTGGAGGTTCCGGTTGATTCCAAATTACACTTCTTTTCATTTCCGTTGTTAACCCGGACCACTCAAGTCGTACTTCTTATTATTCTCCTCCTCCTTTCTGCTCACCCTCCACCCTCCAAGCTTCCCCAGGGTCAGTGCCCACACAGGAGCGAAGCACGGTTTGGTGCTCAGAGTTTGGCTCACTACTTCATTCTTCAATTTGGTCATGTGTTGGGTCCGAAAGTAGCCAAAATTATTTTTCAACCAGAGTTGCAAATCTCCCCGTCCATATTAGTTGTTTTTCTGGAGACTCTCGGATGGCTTTTTTTTTTATCAAGAATGAGTAAGAGAAGGGTGGTTTGCTATACACTGTCTGCAAATACACCTGATCATAATGGGATTCACATAATTATCTGGCAGTATTATTGTCCCGTTTCTTCTTCCCTTGCGTCTTGGAAGATGATCGCATAGGTGGGAACTTTTTTGGGACTGACATGCACAAGTATAATATATAGGTAATAGGTATGAGGCGAGAGTGTGTGGAAAGAATTTTTCCATGAGCAATAATAATGTCTTTTGGGAGTGATGATGATCATGATGATGATCATGGTTTAAAAATTGTATAATAAATGGAATATTATTAGTACAAATTAACTGACTTTTATAAATGCTCTCTGAACAGTGTGTGTCTGGGTGGGTGTATGCATAAAATTGGTGGAGAGTAGGAGAGTGGAGGTGGTAAAGGAATAATA
>JAANSN010005001.1:0-13472 GCA_036850665.1 Dicranocentrus wangi | reverse complement strand
TTATTTTCATACACTTTATAAGGTGTGTGTTAAGTTTTTTTTTACAAACACACGTAAAATATAACATTGGGATCGGTAAACAGCTTCCACATTGTATTTTAAAAAAAGTAAAACATCATTTTGTGACGTATTTGCATACTACATTTATAATATATCATATTATTCTCCACGACCCCACCCATCAAATTGTTTGAAATGACACTCTTTTTTATATACCTAGGTATTTATATATATCTGCAAATACAAATTAGAAGGGAATATATATTTGGCTTTACCTGATTTGTTGCATGCATGAGAGGAGTTACAAAAACCACACATTAGTTCCATCAATGTACTCCTCAAATAGGGACGTATCGCGTCAGCGTCGTCGGTCACTTTAAAAAAAGAAACTGAAAAATAATCGCATCAACATCAAACTGTATTATAATAGTATATCCACGGAGGAGTTCTGATTTTCCTGGTCAATAATTAAGCGGTGCTGATGTTTGTGAAAAGTGTGAAATGCATATTAGCTGTGACTTCTGCTGACTTTCATGATGCGCTCCGGATTCTATCCTTTAGTATTGCTTTCAGAACTAGAATTAACCCGCTAAGAATTATTTATTGAAATACCAAATTAAAGCTACATATATTATTAGTCTGAATGTATTTAATGAATGCAGGGCAGTGAGAAATTATGCAAAAAAGGCATTGTTCGGTTTGCGGCATGGTTTTTCTATCAACTTTTATCATGAATCATGATGACATGACGCGAGGCGACAAAGCATCAAATCAGTCAATCAATCACACTTTTGGTAATTGATTTAATCGTTTTTTTTGCCAATAATAATAATAATGCATAGCATTTAGAATTTATAGATATTCCTCAATGCGTTGATGAAATCGACTCTTGTAATTAAACCAACCCGCCATATATGTCATAATATCTGGACAACAGGAGCAACACATTTAAAAAAAAATTATCTCAACTTAATGTCACTACTCACAATTCATGACAGATATGAAAATTGAAAAAAAAATCATTAAATTAAAATCAATATGTGACATTTTCAAGTTCAGATATCAAACCAACTATATGTATCAATCAAGATATGAGGATACTTCAGATCAATACATAATAATATAATATATTAATTCTGAAACTTGAAACTGACAATGCATCCAACCAAAGTTGCAATGTGAGTTGCAAGTCGATCACAAGCAGGTGTACAAGGTACTAACTAATAATATAATACATGCAAATTTATAAGTACACTTTCTTCCAGCATTTTAAAATGACATCGACCACGACTCTCCTCATCTTCTCGTGCCTTCATTTGCTATTCATTTCATACACGTCCGGAGTAAGATACTTATATATATCCCCAAAAAATTATATTTTAATTTTTTGTATAATTCTCATATATTTTTTGCTTTCAAATCCAGCAAATCGTGAGAAATTGTGGAGACACGATAAATAGTAATTACGGGGAAATCAATTTCCAATTCGACAACGCCACAGATGGAGGAGGGGCGGAGGACGAGCTCTGTGTGATTGTTTTCCGAGCTGAAGACTGGTCACATATTGCCTTCAGTCTGGGACCATCCGGCTCATCCCCCTTCCCCAACAATCTCTACATAGGTATTACCACATTCAACGGCCAAGGGGACATCTATGAGCACAGCGTCTTAACCAGGGTTGACCAGGAACTCCTTTTGACTGGAGCTTACGGGATAGTGGCATTTCGAACTGGGGGATACAACAACAACAACGGCACTGCCTTTTCCCTCGTTTATGAGGGGGGACTCCGAGCGGGTCATTGGTATGGAAGCGACATAGGGTTCAGGTCTGAGAGTGGCGAGTTTCTCCTTTCTCGGACCTCCAACTACTCCCGCACCCCGGTCAACATTGTGACGATTACTCCAGGCAGGGCCCTGGAGTCGTCCGAGAAGGTTCTGAAGCTGAGCATTTCCGACAGCGATTTTTACGAATGTGATCCGATTCAGCATTGCGACTGCGATGCCCTCCGGGTGCATGACCTGCCTGGGGATCTTTATCCTAACTACCTGGGAACGTAAGCGGTTTAGTATTCCAGAGACAAATACTGTTAAAAAATAAATAGAATCAAAATGCATTATGAAAATTATATTTATGTATTTGTATGCAGATTTTGCAGCGAAGATATTCACCAACTGGAGTACGAAACTAGGTCAGGATTCATCCTAACTCATATGAAGTGGTCTTCCAGAGGAATATGGGTCTGCCAAGTTGAGCTGGAGTGTTGGGCCAGCATCATCATCCTCATCGTCGCCCAATATCGCTTAAAAAGTTAGAATCAAAGCAATAACATTAAACACTGATGGGACAAATTATATATCAACTAAAATTATAACTGACTTGTGACAATTTAATCTTATCATTCAGCATGTTTGATGATGACAATGTCTCATGTTATTTAAATATCTAATTAATTAAGCTGGGTATATTAATATTATGTATCCTTTACCCGTCCATGATCTGTCAAGCAAGACTTGTCGCCAGCAAAAAATGTGTGCATAGGTAGTATGCATATGATCATGATGATCAATTTTAGTAAACTACACCTGTGGCCTTGATAATAAGAATGTCCTGCATGAATACACACCCGGACCTCATTTTCGAACTAGAGTCCCAACGTCTTATATTCATAAACAGAGGAAACATCATTGATTTTAAAAGCATAAAAAATGCCATCATGGTAAATCACTTGTTGTTGTAATAGATTAAAGAAGTAATTCTAACTTGGTTTGTATGCAATTGCGTATTATTTATTAAAAATGTGGATGCGTATTTGATGTTGTTACTACATACCGACGCGTTCATCAGTCAGACTAGATCCCACAGCTCTGATTTTTATTATTATTATTAGTTTTACTTTTTGTGCTATTTTTACTTTGATAGGTCAGAGTCATGGCACTCATGATGATGGCATAAAATAGGTATATCAAACACGCACAAAAAACCTATACTAATATTATTATTATCATGCAGAAAAAAAATTTCCATTCACCAAACCCACCAGAGAGACGACGGAAGAGGTCAAATATGAAATGAATGTATTAATTATAGCACAAGGTTAAACTAATTCTGCTCATTATTACCCCAATTTATTCCAATTGTCTCACTCATCTCTCCTCTCCTTTCATAATATGAACCGATCAAGAATGGAAAGAACCCATGCACTACAATCATTTAATCATGATGTTGATACATATGAGCAATAATATATGCGCATTATATTATTGTCTGGTTTTAAAAACCAGGAAGCTTATTCATTCTCATTTATCAGTTTAGTTGAGTAGAAACGCTTCTCTTTTGTCCCATCACTCGGCACCCCCATTATATTTTTTGTTATCCATATATATATATATTCGTATTGTCAAATTGCTGATTGTATTGTGGTCATTTAATACAAAATTATAGTTTATAGTCATCATCATGTCAAATTTAGTAGCAATTCCGCGGATTGATAAGATGATTCGGGAGGAGAGCATGAGTGAGGATGCGCTGGACGTCATCAAGATCATTAGGCCGGAGTGGATACAAGACAGGGATCAAAATGGGGTTGAGATCAAGGTCAAGGTATGATTAATAACTATTATTAATTCGGTAGTAATACATAATGTATTTTCACCTGGATATTCTTTTCAAGACTACATGAAATTGGCATACATATTATTCGCATTGCATTTGCATATTATTATTTCTTTGAAAGATGTTCACTGACGGGATCACAAACAAATTAATTGGCTTCAGCGTCCCCAACCATCCCAGAGACGTTGTGATGATACGAGTGTACGGGGCCAATACAGATTTGATGATTGACAGACAAGCAGAGATCAACACGATGACGGTGATGATGATGTAACAAATGGTTACAAAACAATAATAATTAATTACGATGATGACTCATATTTTTACGAAATTTATTATTATTATATTAGCTCCTTCACGAGAAAAACTATGGACCCAAAATGTACGCCATGTTTCACAACGGCTTCGCCTATGAGTACCTTCACGGGGAGACCTTGAGCATGGAAAGTTGCTGGAAGCCGGAAGTGTATTCCCAGGTGGCTGCGGCCATGGCCCGGCTCCACAGGAACATCCCTCTGTCTCCCCAACAACCGGGTCAAACTACTCAGGTGGACTCAAATCTGTGGAACATGATGAACAAGTTTTACTCCGCGTGCGAGGAGTGCCTTGAAACGAATGAGGGCCTGGGGAAAAGGTTACTCGCGGAATGTGGATTTTCCCTGGAAAGAGCAAAGGATGATATCGCGGAAATTCGCCACCTCGTGGCCCAGGAGTCCATCCCGGTGGCCTTCTGCCATAATGACATCCTCCTCGGGAATGTGATCCTCGACAAGGAGATGGGGAAGGTGTACTTTATCGATTTTGAGTATGCCAGCTCCAATTATATTGCCTTTGATGTGGCTCACCATTTCAATGAGTTTGCGGGTAAAAAATGATGATAAAAATAGGTGTCGTATAATGAATGGTTTAGAAGAATTATGTCCACCCGGAGCATATATTAAATTAAATCCAACATTTTGTAATCCATCATAATATCATCTAGGTATTAATGATCCCGACTTTTCCAAATGTCCCGACCGCAAATTTCGGGCGGCGTGGATTAGCCAGTACCTGAAACACTATGGGATGATGGACAAGATGGAGGAGGGGTTCACCTTCACCCAGGAGGACTTTGAGAGGTGGGTGGATGTATGCATACCAGCGGCTCACCTCCTGTGGACACTGTGGGCGATAGTGCAGGCGCATTATTCCACCATTGATTTTGACTACGCAAGGTTACACACGCCAAAAATTAGGAACTAATACTAAAACTATCCAAAAATTAATCTCAACTAAGTACATATATCTAATTGTAAAAGTTCTGATAATCCTATAATTTCTAATTATTTCTTTAGCTACGTTGGTCTCCGCTACGTGGAATATAAACGGAACATGGAGGAGATAAAAAGAAAATATTACGCTTCCCAAGCAAAATGAAAAAAAACTCACAACATATTAGTAGCATATAAGTTGTAATCATTTTAAAAAAATAATTCTAAATGCTAAACATTTATTATCAATTTATACTTGCTAATTATATTATGAAATTAAAACACAAGGATGAAAAGAGGTTTTCTGAGATTTTTTAGGAGAACGTCTTGATTGAATTCAACACAATTTTATTGAATCTAGAGGTTTAAAAGTTAATTACACACACGGTTATTGAAAATATATACAAAATTGTGTAAAGTTTTTTTTTGGCCTGCAGATGAACACCAGTAGTAGTAGTCTGATGGTATGAGATCGCGGCGATTAATTGTTGTTTCCACCTCCTGTCCGGCACCCTTCTCTTCCTTCACTTCCTGTAGTGTCTCTACCTCCACCTCCACCTCCTTTCCATTTCCTCAATAGGATTTTGTGCTTGGTCCTCATATGAAAGCCCCGGTACTTGGCACACGAAAATGTCACGTCGCACCCTTCAACCTCACACTTGAATACCCCGTATTTCTCCCCTTGATGATGACACACTGCCATGTGAATGAGCAAGGTGTCTCGGAGGGGGAAGGTTTTCGAGCAGAGGTCGCACTTGAAGTTTTTCTCCCCCGAGTGCCACTTGATGTGCATTTTCAAACTCCAGTTTGACGCCACTGACAGGCCACACTCGAAACACAAGACTCTTTTCGCGGCAGACTCACTATTTCCGTGCTCCTGGCTAATGTGCTCCTTCAAGGCGTCCTTGGTCTCGAACGTCCGTCCACAAGATGGGAATTTGCACTGGATAGCATTCAAACTCCCACTTTCGTGTTTCTCCAGATGCCGGTCGAGACTGATCTTTTGCGCAAATCTTTGTCCACAGAGAGAGCATAAAAGGCGGCGTGTATCTTTGATCTCCTTGGGCCTGGCGGCATCATCATCATTGTTGGCGTGAACTCTGTTTGTGTGCCCGTCCAGACCTTGTTTCGTACGATAGGCTGCCCCACAGGTGGAACACAAAAATACAGGTCTCTCTCCCTCGGGCAGATGAGTTAAAACATGTTGCTCCATATGTACTACTGCACCTGCTATAAACTTCCCACATTGGGGGCACGACCGTCGTGTCCGCTTTTGTAGCAGTCTTCTTAGTTTCACTTTTGATAAAATCCTTTGCAAGGCCTGAGACGAGGTATGCTGTTTTTTGTAAGGGGCTACCACCGACTCCTCGGATTTTGTAAATTCCTGCTCGTCTTGCTCACTCCAGTGGCTCCTGACGTGGGAGTGAAAGGCTTCGCTGGTCAAGTCCGTAAACAATTTGCCACAAATGTCGCATCCTGATTCACCAGGGAGCAAATCCCCACATCCGGCCGCATCACCTTCGGACCGCATTCTGTAATACTTGGATTTAATGTCACCGTCCGCCATGACGCCGTGAATGGTGGCCAAATGATGAAATAGGTCGGCTTGGTTCAGGTCCACCTTTTGGCACAAGGTGCATTGGAAATAGCGACCTGAAACTAAAAAAAATAAAAAAAATAAACGGGGTTAAATTATTTAAATAATTTTTTTACAAAATTTTTCCATTCCAAGCAATCTAAAGGGAAGGGGAAAAAACTTACGTCGATGAACATCCATGAAATGCTTTCGGAATACTGAACCCTGTTTGTATTGCACTTTCGTACGAGGCACTAGCATTTGACAAGAGGAGCACTTGTATTCACCTCCTCCAGCATCATCAGCATCCCCTTCCAACTTTTCAAATTCCAAAGTGTACCGCTGAATCCCAAACATGTTTCCAAATCCGGTTTGGTACGTGACATTCCCTGTCACAGGATCCGTAATCAGGTTTAGCTTATATCTAGGCTTTTTGATATTCCATAACACCAGGTCTTGATCACTCCAGTTGACTCCTCTGATGAAAGTGAATCTCTTCAGAGTCGAGGTCAGCAAATGGTCGGCCGCAAACGGTACATCCGGCGGATTCACCCGGAGTCACCACCACCTGGCCACCACCACTACCACCACAACCCAGCTCTTCGAATTTTCTTTGACGGTAGTGTTTCCAAGCTCGGGGATACTTGATGTTGTGGGAGGTGGAAAAGTGTTCCGATATTTCTGGCCTGTCGAGGAACTTTTGCAGGCACATGTTGCATTGGATATAAGTCCCCGTACCTGAAAATGGGAAATATAAAATCCTAACATTTAATAAAATCGCTTTTAAAAAAAAATAAAAAATAAAGTAAAAAACTTTTACTAATAATGATATATAACTTACGTCGATGTTCTTTCAAAAAGTGCTTCCGGAACAAGATTTTCTGCTGTTCGGGAAGCATACCAGCAGCAGCAGCAGCAGCCACTACCAGCCCACACGAGGTGCACTTGAATCCGCCTTCTCCATCATCACGGTCATCGTCATTCAATTTTTGGAATGTTAAAGTAATTCGCCGCCGAGACTTTCCGGTTTGAAAGGTAACGTTGCCCGAGCTCGGATCCGTGCTAATCCTGGTCCGTTGTGAAGGTCGAAAGTGCTTCTTGTTGCAGTGGGCGATTAGCTCCAGCTTGGACCCGAAGACGTCCCGACATTGTAAGCACTGGAATTTGTTTCTTGAAACTGAAAAACGAAACGAACGAAGTATTTTATTGCAATTACAAAAAATAGGGAATACTAAACAAGTACTTAGTTAAACATTCTTATTATTACTCACCCGGATGAGTCGTCATAAAGTGTTTCCTAAACAGTTGGTTTTGATGAGCTCGATGCAGTCCCTGGGGAAGGATTTTCAAGCAGGAAGTACACAAGAAACCTCCATCCCCGTCCAGCTTCTCAAAGTGGAGTGAAGCTTTATTAGTTGGTCCGAATCCCACCTCGAAAGTTATATTTCCGGTGGTAGAGTCTATCACCAGAGAATTTCCCACCCCGCCTGCTTTAGAGTTTCCGGAATAAGCGATTCTCACAAACTGCTCCTGTTGTCGCACCCCGGCGGACGACGAGGTGGAATCAATCCTTCGTTTCTTGACATAATTTACAGACTTATCCTCCATTTCGGGTTCGAAGGTTTCGTCCATCTCAGTATTACTAGCTGGTGGAGAGTATTTAAAGTCGGGGTCATCGGGGTCGTTGTCGTCGTCTTCACCATGCTCAGAAGCAGAATCAGTGGCGTCTTCATCAGAATTTTCTGTTTTTGTTGGGGGTTCATTAGCCGCAGGTTTCTGATGGCGATGACTCGTGGAAACTATTGTCGTCTTCCGTTTACGTAGTATACTAGGATGCCATGATGATGATGATGATCCTTGTCGAGTTGGTGGCGGTGGCTTATCATCACCCAACGGGTCATCATCCTCAGTTATCATCGACGTGTTATCATCATCAGCGTGGAAATCATTCTCCATTTCATTATCCTCCATTTTTAGTGGGTCCTCCTCCTCCTCTTCTGAATCCGCCGCGAGCAGATTGGGATCATTATTTCTCTTTTTGGCTGATGAGGATGAGTCATTTGCTGACTCCTGCCCCTTCACGGAATACCCAGTAGGGGCATTATTATTAGCGATTGCGACTTTTCGTAAAATAGTAATCGTTGATTGTGGTGGAGGTCGGGGAAGTATGAGTCTCTGAGGTGGGACGACGACCTTGGGTTGTTCCACCACAACAGGTGCAGGGTGTCGTGGTGGTGGTGTCGCACTAGGAAGAGTAGTAGTGATTGGCTGGAGATTTACAGGATGCATTGGTACAGCAGGCTGCTGCTGCGGCGACGGGATGACGACATTTGTCAGTTGGACTGGTAGTGCTTTACATCTCAGCTCCGCCATCATTCTCCCCTTTTTGGTGCCCTGGAATTTGGCTAAAGAAATAAACAAACATGATCATTGCCAAAACAAAAAATAATTAATTTTTGATAAAATGTTTAATCTTACTTCCAAGCACATTCCTCCGAAAGTTAAAATACCGCCTATCATGCGTATTATACAAATCCCTCTTGATAAACTTGTCCTCCGAATGGAACATCAGATCCCTCAATGGCTTCAACAGCTTGTCCGCCCTCCACTGGTGCACCACCATCTGCACAATCAGTTTTTCGCACGACTCGCAAAACGGGAATGGGTTCAGCGAGTCAAAGGTCATCCACTCCTTCTTCCTCTCCTCAATACACTTTTTGGTTATCTGGAGGCACTTGCAGAGCGTGATGAAAACGGAGCGATAGGAGGCCTGAGGTGGGAGCAGGTTAGATGATGACGACTCCTTATTTCTTGGGATTATCTTCCCTCCGGCGTCGTACAACACTGCTGACTCCCCACAAATGAGACAGGAGCAGATGGGCTTGGTTTCTTTGACCTTTTTCGGAGGAGCTGCTGACACAATGGGGATTGCATTGGGAGGACAGGGTGCTATTGCGATATGAGCCTGAGGTGGCTGCTGCTGCTGCTGGGGCACTGGCAGATAATACAGGATTTGCCCTCCTTGTGGTACCACTGGGAGGGAGGGTGGAGGTGGCAGGATGATGGTGTATCGAGTGTTATCCATAATTAATAATTAATTAAACTGATGACTGGAAAAATGCCTAGTTTTATACAATGCAGAGAGAGAGGAATATAATACGGGTGTAATCCGTTTCCTCCGTCCTCAGTAATTGGGAGTATGTGAAATCAAAAAAAAAAAATAAACAGGTTCACCACAGACAACAAACTAGCAAAATATAAAATGGTTCGAAAATGAGGTTCGAGAATGCAACAAGATAAGAAGGCGAGCAGCCAATTGGTTTTTGTTTACACCTTTTTTTCCCTTCATGCTCACATCATCCATCACTCACACGACGACACGCACAGTCCTCCACAACTGGAAGGAAGAAAAAAATCTGAGTTTAGTTGAATAAAGCCTTTGACGGGAACTTGTCACAGTGCCCCGGCATTAATGGTTCTGATGACATGAATGTATACGTTATTACAGCAGTGTCCACGTCCACGGCGGTCCACCAAAAATCAACGCGATATCGAACGAGTCTAGTCTAAATTGCAATTAATAAAAAGTATTTGTAATTCATTTGCAGCAATCAATCAAGCTAATTAATTCTTAATTGTTTCTAACGAAATTAAATGTTGAAAGTTGAACTAGAATAGAATACATTCGACTTTGTTTTTTTTTAAATGGAGAGACTACTCGTTTATTTTTCCAATTTTTTGAACTGAGAAACATTTAATTGAATTTACTACGTACATACATACGTACAATAATACAATGCCATTTTTTGAACATTATATGTTTTTTTATATGTATACTTTCACTTTATTTCACAACTATTACAACTTTAGTTCTTTAGATAAATACAAAATATCCGAAAGATTTTTCTGTGTAACATCATAGTATGATGTCATTAATGTATGATGATCATACATTAATGACATAGAAAAGACAAAGATGACAAATGAATTTACACTCTGTTAACAATGATTTCTGTATAAATTGTGTGCTTTTTTTACAAGTAGTGTGTAGAAAAATCTTGTCCTTACTCCGTCATCATATCCTCATATAAATCGCATGTAATTAATCCTCTACAACAATACAAGTAACTTTTAGCTAACTATAGCAAGCGATGAGCGACTTGGGACATTTCATAGGATCACTAATAAGGAAACAATGAACTAAGGACATTAATTACATGCATGCTTATAGATTCTAAAAATAATAACCAGAGTACATAAAACAATCACACATTTTAACCCTTACATAATTTATAATTATAATGTACTAAAGATTTTTGAAGGAGTTTGCATTTAAAACAAAACAAATCTCCAAAAACGGAAGATCGAGCACTTTCAATAACATCAATTACGGTGATTTTTATTAAAGCACACTTTTTAAAACGTACGGAAGATTGAGCACTTTCAATAACATCAATTACGGTGATTTTTATTAAAGCACACTTTTTAAAACGCCAACTTTTTCATCAGCAGGTAAATGTGACGATCCACCTCGAACCCATGCAAATTGTTGGCGTCCCCTTGCAGCCGCATCAGCAGTCCCCCAAATGACACGTAGGCAGACAGTCTGGAAGTGGTGGTGGCCTCACTACTCTCATCCCCCTCAATCCGGTAGATTTTCCCATACATCACGTACTCGAACGAGTCGGCTCGGGAGGGGCCCGTCTCCAGCGGACTCCACTCATTGCTCTCCGCATAACCATCCTCCCTCAGGGTTGTCGCCAGCACGAGCCGAAACTTGTCCCCCAACTCCATCGGATATATCATCGAGTTAATGTCCAGAATGAGGTCCATCTTGAACGACTCGCTCTCGCAGTGAAGACGGCTCACCCGGTCAAACTTTTTCCCCTCTGGGTCGATATCCTTGACGTCAAAAATGTCTTCAAAAAGGACTCCAGCCATTGCATGTAACGTAACGTACTGCCTGCCTCAAAACAAACAAACAAACAACTTCTTTCTTTTGAACCTAAAAAATCATCAGAAACAAAATGACACGGAATCAATAATACATAAAAGCAATAATAAAACCCAAGAAGGCTAATAACGTCATAAACGTAACAAAAATATAACCTTTTAAAACAAAAACCAATAATTAAATAAGTAGAAGAAGTATAAAGAAACAAAGAACACAGGACCCACCTACCTTCCACCTTTGACCGTAGTCCTCACTTTACAATAATTAATCTTTTAATTAATTAGTTGTTGAGATTCTAATTAATTTTAATTACTTGAAGAAGGAAACAAGAATTTCACCTTTTTTCTCAAGCCAAAAAAAGCCAAACACAAACAAGCATGCACACATTTCATTGCACTTCTTTTGCACACTGCTCCTCACCTCGCTCACACGGCATTTATGTATCTCACTTGCACCAATTTAAACCCTGACATTCCCTCAAAGTCTCAACTTACCCCAAAAGTGTCCCCTTTCTTCTTTCCTTCTTCTCTGACTGCTCGACTCACTCACACTTTTTGTATGTATTTTAGTGTTTTTGCAGACGACAGACAGCTGATTTTGCGGATCTCTTTTCTGGTTATGATCCAAGGCACAAGGTGTCGAGGAATATTATTTTTTTTGCCACATTATTGCCACTAATAATATATTTTTGTCTTTTGTTTTAATTAATTAATAATAATTAAGAGCTAATGGTTTTTAATTTGTCTTGCTCTTAATCACCATTATTTTGTGTTCAGAGGGGGGGATTTTTTTTTGCTAAACATGAAGGTGAAATGGAAAAACTGTTTTTTGTGTTTGAATGAGCTAAGTAGTGGGGATGATGTGGAGGGGAAGAGGGGGAGGAGGAGGAGGAATTACGCGGATTCCAAGTTATTTTTTGGCTATCTATTGGGCAAGGAAAATGTTGGAAACGAGCTCGTGCTCCAAAGTGTTTTGAAATATTTTGAGCCAAGTGCAAGTGAGCAGGAGGAGGAGGGGGTGAAACTGCACTTTTGTGGAAATTGTCGGACGTCGGTGGAGCTAATTTCCAGGTGGCACAAGCAACTGGAAATCCTCCAGATGAGGATGATTGAGCAAGTGAAAAGGGTGAGGGAGGTGGTGCTGGCCAACTCCAAGTTGTATGGGGACTCGGATGGGGCGAAAATGTGTCTCCAGATCTTTGAGGAGTGGTTGGAGTGGAAGAAACAGCGGGGGGAAGAAGGGGATGGAGAAGGGAGGCAGATTCTGGATGCGCTGTATGCCTTCCAGACGGCTGTGTTTGAAAGTGGTAAGGGGCTGGCTGGAGGTGTTGTTGTGGGACAATTATTTAAAAAAAAAGAAGAAATTATTTCAAAATTGCTCATTTTTTAGAAAAAATTTTGTAAATGTTTATCATTCATCATTTGTCTATTTGTACCTATACCCATTTCAATAGGCAAAGACAGGATTGACGTTCCTCTTGTGTACCTGGAACGATATAAGTGTGTCCCACCACCGCCACTTCCTTCAGCCCCAAACCTGCGGACTTCAGCGATCAAGTTGGAACCAGGGCATTATGATGACGTCGACGTCAGTGAAAGTCAAGCACTCCCTTCCTTCCAGCAGGACAGCACAATATGCAATGATGATGACCTTGATGACCCATTTTTCGACAATTTGGAAGTGGGGCTGTCACCTTCTAATGATAATGCGGTGGAGAGCAGGTTCAATCCTTATAATTCAATATTCAATTCGTACAACAAGAACTTTGATTTAAAATTATTTTTGGACGCAATAACTTTATAATATTGTAAAAACCCCTGGTTTGCTGATTTTTAGCTCTAAACAAGTTCAAATAACACAATCACCCAAAAGGGAAACACTGGAAAAGAAAACAAGAAAGAGAAAGATGGTATCGAAAGGTCCCTCCAAAGTTTCCAACAATTTAGCACCACGAAAGACTGATGGCGCAGTAGAAGAAGGACCGGGTTCGAAAAAGTTATCAATCAAGACGGAATCCACTCAAAGTACTGAAAAGTTGGCTTCTCGGAGGTCGGCACGGGAAACAACCAATAAGCGGAT
>JAANSN010005000.1:0-13473 GCA_036850665.1 Dicranocentrus wangi | reverse complement strand
GAACTTGTCTCCTCAATCCCTAATCAAGCCACCGTTGACCGTGGAGTGGAGAAGTCTCCCTATCCAAGCAAGGGATATACTTGGTAACGAACACACACACACACACACATACACACAGAGGGTATTCTTTTATATTGTTTGATACACCAGAATCGAAAAATGGAAGACACTCTCACACTCAATTGATTTGCTTACTTGTATCTTGCATAGATTTTTATTCTGGTGTAGAGTGAATGCATGGTTGTGGAATATTTGCCCTCATGCGATTATCTGGGAAAAACTTGAGAGAAAGCATAATAGAATTATAATATATTGAAGGCATGTTGTCAGTTTGGAAATGTGCAACGAGTATCAAAAGTTCAGAATTCGTGTACAATAAACAAAAGATTCTCTTTACCATATTCACCACTTCATGAAGTATTCGAGATGATCATTTTGCTCGATGTAGTTTTTTAATGATTTGCTCTTGTTCAGTTAATAGCTGGTACATGGCGTAGTTCAAAATATCTCACATGCGTATGTAACAATTTTTTTGATAAGATTGTAGTGATTGCGTATACCTTAGGTGTATTCGAGGGTTTATTACCTATTTTCAACTTATTTGACGGAACGACGGTTTTCTGTAAATAATTTTCGGATTTTGCTATTTAATTTAACTGAATTCCGTAGGTTTAATTTAAACTGACGTTCACACACGTTACGTGCATCCTTGCAAATTTTTCCTGAACTTGTCCGTTAACACATTTACCAAGTATCCTTTCTACTAAGATTTGTGCCGAGTTTTTTGCGGTAAATCATGTAAACTAGCAAACACAAGACGCTGGATGAGTATACTCACAAGTACTCATCGTCGTGGTCCAGTCGTGCATTCTATTCTAAAAGGTTCCTTGTATGGGTAAATTATATCTTGTTGCTCTACTCTGTATCAATATATCCATGATTGGAATCATTTGACGGAATACTCGATTGATAGGTCACGCACAAAAGCTCTTTCATTTTTACCATAAGCTTGGAGGAGCTAACGATCAAAGACGAGAAATGAGGCAAGACATTACGGCTCTTGCTTTGCTGCCTCTTAGCCACATTGAAGATTGCGGTGCCTCAGGATTTCATGCTGATTTTACGAATAGGTGATCATTGAATTGGACTAGGCAAAAGAAGGTAAAATTGTGGTAATGTCCTATGGTTCTATATTTGTCGGTTTGTTTGTAATATTAGTATCAAATAAAACCAATGCATAATAGCAAAACACTTTTTATTTGAGAAGCCGTTGAAATCCAAATAATATTTTACCGTCTGTAAATCCGCTTTGGTTTCACTGCTATACCCTTTCTTTACTGTTATTCCCTTAAAACCCAGACGTTATTATGTCATATTTTGTGATCCATTCCTTTCTATATGAATAGTCGTTATCTCATGATAACATGCAAAAATGTATCATAATCTCAGATAAAAATGTCTCGTAAAAGTTGTTGCAATTTTCAAGGCCATATTCGTCATCTAGGCTGCTGTAAGCCAGACGGAATGTCAATTTCTCCTCAGCATCAAGTCACAATCAGTCTGGTAAATTGATAAATATACTAATAAATTTTGATGATGAGAGGAAAGATCAGATAATTTAAGTTTTCTTCTACTCCCATTGCCCCATTAATACTCGAATATATGAGGAGACCTCTCATGAAAAGCAAATAAATTGAGCTTACAAGAAGCATCACGACGAATTCCTTCTGTCACTGTTACATTGACAGTTTGTTATTGGCAAATGCGCATCATGCCACGTGTATACTTTCTGACTGCACCAAGAAAATATTCCGAATGTCATTCCACCCTGTACTCCATCTTTCTTAAAAACTTCCATAATAAAGCAATTACAGATGTAGTAACGCATTTATCCAGGAATGCAATAAACTTTAGTGTCTGATAAGTTTAAGATGAAATCAAGCAACTTGCGGGTTTTACTTTTCGGCATGAGTGCCTCAGCGGCATATCCCTGAATAATTACTGCATATTTTTTAACTAACAGCTTCAGAGTTCCTCATCTATTATTACGGTGTGACGTAATTTCTTGAGAATTCTCACGACTTCTTATTTAGACAGCCAGCCTATCATCACTCATCCTCGTGCCTTGCTTGAATACCTTCTAGTTGTCCTAATGCATGAACCGTGAGGAGAGCAGGGAAAGGCTAAGGTTAAATCAAGAATTAAATAATGTTTTTACAAGAAAGTGAGCACTACTGGATTACCCATGGTTGGTGGAAACGAGCTGGTTATTTGTGTACACGCGTTTTATCTTCAATAATATAGCATTGTATATTGCGCACATTTGTGCACATCATCTCTTTTGCACCCTTTTACTTCAAAAGACAGCAATTTTTCACACACTAATATGTACATAATACTCAAACTTATTTAATCTTGCACGTCTGAGATAATGACTAGATAAACTCAACTTTATTCTGCTTCAATTATGAACTTGCTTTGGGTACTTAAATCAATTACTATTTTTCCGGATATAAATAGTAAACAATATAAACATAATGAACAAGGAAAAGTTCCTAAAGTGTGTGCAGATTTTGCGTATGCCTAAAGTAATTTTAAGTAGTTTTCGGAACAATGGAAGCTAATTATATTAGCTATTCTTCTTCGTGACTTGCCAACTTGTATGTAAGGTTGCCTGCACACCACCACACACTCATACAACTCATACTTTAGCCGCATGACCGTTGGCGATTTGTTACGCGAAATCACCATACTATGGACCATAGTGAACACAAAATTATTAGCATTCACGTACCGTATACAAACGTAAACTTGTCCATAACTACCGGCAAACCGGCGTCTTGTAGTCGCCACAGTAAGCAGCTATGCTTTTTGTCAGAAAACTACTGGTTTCTTATGCATATATTGTTAACTTCCTTGGCTTATAATCACTTTGCCCATTTTGAGATAAGGTTTTCTTCAGGGGACATTTGTATAACCAGTGGACGTAAAAGTGTGAATAATTACGACTACGACCAAGGTTGGTTGTATTAGAGGGCTATACGTGCTTATAATTACTGATGGCTGAGTGTTGGTCATGTGTGGAATTTCAGAAGCTGTGTGTATTAAATGAACGGAAAGGGTTTAAAAAATGGCTTCTTAAATAATGGATTGCTCTCCAAAAATGTCATATAAGCTAAAATACAGCGAATTTTGTGCCTTGACCTCTTCGTAGGAAAGATTCATTTCAGAGCATTTTGTTCTGTCATCTTTTACTTAGAGTGAGAAAATGTAATAATTTAAACATATGCTAAACCTGGCCGTTTTACCCATAAATTTTTGTCATTATCAAAACATGAAAGCAAAAATAACGTATGCCATTGCCATTGTTATCACATCCAACAGGAAACTATATTTTCAGACACATCAGTTGTAACAAACGTGACTAATTGAAACCGACGTGCTCATTCATGGAAATATTATTCTTTAAATATCAACGAGAAATGCTATATGCATAAATTTTGCACGAAGTCTGAACGTTTTTTTCTTTTGACTAGCAAAAAAATCTATGGTATATAATGCAATAATCATGTTCCTTCCAAACAATTCTCATATTATTCCTTCTTGGAGAACATGAATCCACTCGCCGCTTAATTGATCAAAGTGCATACCGGAATGCACTTCATATCACACCAGCATGCGTGAATGCCCATCTCATCTCACATAGCTTGATTGCAAGTAGCCAACTCTCGAGTCATCTCTCAGAGTTATGAGAAGCACAGTCAGTTTGTTAGAACCCCGTTTTGTCCGTCTGATGGTGGTGGCAGAGGCACAGAGGAAAGTAAAGCTACGCAAAGTTTTTGAGTTCAGCCGAGGTAAAAAGGGTAACACCTTTACTACGGCTCCTCCTCGTCTGACGTGTCGTTTCCGCCCCATACGATAATCATGCCTGCAACCACCCAGCCCATCCCCAGAAAAGCTGCACACCCCAACGAGAAAAATTAACATCACAAGGTATTACACATATCGTTAAATAAATACAAACGATGGATTCACTCCGTATATTCTGTGAAATACATAATATCAGTGTGAACTGTTAACAACAGTTAGCTTAGACTTGAGCAGCAGCAACAGCAGCAACAACTCTTCATCTTTCTAGGCTGTATCATCGTTCCAACTCCAACTCGCTTAATATGTTTGCACCAAAAAAAGGTTTCTCTTGATTTCCTCTTTTTCTTGCATATTCGGTATTCGCTTTCTTCTCGTTGGTCAGGTTTGATGTATTGCAGCACATTGCAATTCATGCTGGCTTTAACTCTTCCCATTTCAATTTTCTACACACGCATATCCCTGCAACTTTTCCTTTTGTGCATGTGGAAGAGATTGAAAAGCTGAAAAAGAGACTTGACTGCTGCTGGCACGATTTCACTAAATATGCATCCTTACCTCTTTTACTTTGCACGCGCAAAAAGGAACTGTACAGTTTCGTGTAACCCCCTCCTCCTACTTACGTGCATCATATACAAGGGACTTCATATTTTTAATACATACTAATCAGAAACAGCAGTCATGTTAACACCATTTTATAAGCGGCATCATGTTTTATGAATTCCTTCTTATGCTGCTCTCCTCCTGTCTTATACGAAATGAGACTTGGATCAAGATACCCATCATCACGTGTTTCTCCGAATATCCAAGAAGCGTTTTACTGATACTTTCCTATATGCCAACTTTCATTCTCAAAGAAGGAATAAATAAACAAGTAATAGCACGCTCTGTACAACTGCTGCTGGTAGTAATCTTACATCACACACATGTTCACTTGCATGCGTGTACATCTCTTTTGGTGAGTAGTACCAAACTCTCTGTGAGCTGAGGGTAAGCAGCCTTCAGGTTTTAAGATATGGTAACGCTTACTTACCAAAGCAATCTGATGCGATGTTGATGTGATACAAGTAAAGTGTATCCTTGCTTTACTCCCATAATACACAACTTGCAGTCTTACAACACATAATATTCCTGTACTCAAAGTGATTCTTGTATGCCTCTCTTCTGCTGCTCCATGAGCTGTTGGTAAGGATGAAAATCCTAAGTCACTGTGTGCATCTTCAGTCCATCGCTAGACTTCGATCTGCAAAGGTGATCCTTTTTATATGTACTTTTTCTACAGCGTGTGTGTCTCATTTTCTTTTTCTGTATTTTTTCTCACTCTCTCCACTGTTTGTTCACGGCTTCATCGTGGTGTAGAATTTACTTACACAGTTGGCAATAACAGGCATCATTGCGTTTAGTGCATGTTATCATTTTCATCAATAGCATCGTCCCATTGAAAAAACAAAAGCAAGGTATAATTTTTTTTTTTAAAAAAAAGAGTGTGTGTATCATATGCAATATATATATATATATATATTTCACATGGCCAGATTAATATGTAGATGAATACAATTCAGAATTCAGAAACAGGCTTTACCATCCCCACATTTGTATGTTATCCTACTATCTCACATTGTCACGGTTGGACGTGGAAGATGCTGTAGATTCAATACGTGTAGTAAGTAGTACTTAATTGTTTGAAGCAATCGAAAAAGTCACTCATGATGAGCTAGTATATTTCAACGAGTAACTTTTGTATTGTGTGGAACCCCTTCGTATGTATATGTCGTTCACGTAGACTTTCTCCTTTTCGAAGTTTTTTTTTGTCAAAATAACCTGAGCAAACAACGAATGTACGTGCAGATTATGTTTTATTTTTGGTAGAAAGCAATGCAAAAGAGGAGAACCCCTGCCGGCCTTTTCTTAATTAAAAGTAGTGGATACGTACATTACGTGTTGGATACATTCTTTTTTATGACATGACTATTAAGCTAATTCATCCCCTTTGCGAAAATTCCCTCCTCCCATCCCGATAAAAAGCCATCCTTCTCACTCATCCAACTATAGTCACTCATTGTCAGTACATACAAATTTAATTGAGTTTCCCTGCTTTACTCGTCAGTCTTGTCATGGTTCACTTTCTTCATTGGCTTATATAGTTTGGCAAAGTAGCGTGTAGGCACAAAATACACGTACTGTTTCAAGCTGACAGAAATGGAGAAATTGTATGTTGTAAAATCATTCCCTAAATCGAGGAAATATTCATGAAATTTACCTTTCGCTAGCAAGGTGAAGATTTTTTGAGGCGACACGAGGTGTAACGCAGCCGAGAAGGGCCCACTTTATTCTTTAGGGTATGAACTGTAAGTTAGCTATCGACACATTCAATTCAACCCTTTCCATTTTTTTCTTTACCTGTTATCGGCCTTGTGATTTAGAAAATTTTCCAAAAAAAAGCCGAATGAATAGTTTTCTCAAGTTTAAACAATGATGACACCTCATTTTCCTTTATGCATATTACCCACCACAAGGGAAAACGACGTAATTCGAGAAATTATAACGAAAGAATCTAGTACATTATTTCGGTTTAGGTACAACAGCGTGGCTGGAGTAAAATTGATTCTTAAATATTTCGTGATGTTTGTGGCTTTTAACGACGGGTTCAGTGCACAATCATGTACATATTCGGTATGGTATTGAAATGCAATCGAAAAGCGTTTTCGAGTTAAACTGACCTAACCGTAGTTCAAGGTTGCCATTATGTTTTGATCGACAGAAGAAAATGGATTAGCCCGGAATCTACCGTAAGTAAACTTAAAATGAAAGTTACCACATATGAACTCTATGATTTTCTATTATTTCTTCTCAATTTATTCACATTCCTTCCTGTTAAAGTATGGGTTTAGTGGGTTTTCAATTGTCATTTCCACTATGCAGGTAGAGCTAAATAGTAGACTTCCAATTTTATATCTGACAGTTAGCCAATTTGGAATTGACTAGTGGGCTTTTGTGACATCGGGTACTTTTGAATTGAGAAGGTTCTAAATTTGTTCAATATTTTCCTGTGCAACTCTCGATTCCCATGTATATACTGAGCGATCCACGCGCAAACAGATCCATATCGCGTATTTGTGGTTTAGTGAGTTATACAATCGACTTGGACTGATACTTGAATTTTTGTAGAAGTCAGAAGAAATTATATGAACAATTGAAATTTTTCGACTCAATTTCATATATTTATGTAGGTAGTAGGCTCAAACGGCCTGAGTTATTCCTCATACTCACATCAGCATACCGTCAACACCCGTGAATCACATCATTCTCTGCCGCACACGTACATGGAGTTAGAAGCCGACACATTTTGCTGGTGAAAAGTAAATTATTTTTAGCAATTTCTTTGTATCAACATTGGTCACATGTAGTAAGTGCACATTTTGCATTATATGCTGTAATGAAGCTGAATTTCAGCGTGTCATACTGTTAGAGGTGGGGCCATTTCTGAGATTTCTTGCAAGAAGTACATTACATGGTTCCACATGGCGTGGTTATAGAATTGAAGACATGGAAGGGTGTAAGTGCTGAAAATAATCACACTACTAGTTACAACCTCAAAGTGTTCTTGTATACATTGATCGATATGTTAAGTGGGTGAATACATAGGATTTTATGTGTTTCTAGCTTTCATTCAAGAAAAATACGGTGCGGTCGGTTCCTATATGTTTAGCTCACATATTTATGTCGATGGTAGAATGTGGCATGCACATCCACTTCGTCTTCCTGTCATCCTAATTTATTTGGCCCTTTTGACATCGTAAAAATGAGGAATGTTCTGTTCTACACTCTACCATTCACATTTACATTCCACATTTCACTTGGCACAATGAACTTTTTGGCAATGCTTGTAATTCTTTCTTTCACGGAAATTTCCATACTATGTGATGTAAAGCGTCACTTATCGGATTGTTAAGATTACGATTTCTCTCATTTACTCGTGTATCGCGAACATTATTGCTTTTTCATTAGGATAATTACAAATTAGTGATGGATAAAGAAAGAAAGTCGAAACAAAGTTGATTGTCTAATTGATTAGTGGATTGGAAGTGAGTGCTCATTCTCACGACTCTGTGGCTGCCACTCTAAATGTCTGGTTTGTGAGAGACTGTCATTTTTCTTCCATTAAATAAACAAATAGTGTGAAAGTGCAATTTGGTGTTTCTCCCGTAATATAACTGACGACGTGTCGCCGTATTGTATCATTTAAAAGATTTTTTGTAAATTTCCTGTGAGTTCGTCCTTTCATTATTACTGTGTATATACTTTGCATCTCATAAAAAATCTCGTGTTTTTTCTCATTTCCCTTTCCTTTCCACTCATGTCAGGCAGGCAGTAGCTTCGCTCCGATCTTGACTATTAGAACTCATTGAAACGTGCTTACCCCGAATCGATTGTTTGGAGCAAGAGGAGACAGTGTGGCAGGAGCCAACCATTACTACTTTATTTCTAAAAAATACGATGTTGATTTTGTATACGTCTCTGTATACATTGTAATATTATAGAGCATGTGGAGAGGTTACAGCAGCATAAATGATCTCGCCAATTTCAGTCATGTTTTATAGTCATGGTGGTTCCAGTAGAAGAGAAAGAATAAACTATTGAGCAGACTAAACTACTAAAAACTCAGTAAAAACAATAGAGTCCCCTTAACTAATTCCCCTTCACATTTCTACTCGTCAGCCATAATAATCTCGCCATCATGTCATTTTTCCCTTTCCTTGCTATATATACACAGCACTTGGGGAAAGAGAACGGTTCCTTTCAGTGGGAGCAAACATTGTTTACTGTGCGGCGGTGTAGAATGCAAGTAGGAGCCATATGCAGTCACATATTTCGTTGTGCCGCAGTGTTTCGTTGTGAAAACTAGGCACACGCCGAAAATATTTCGTGAATATATCTGTTAGCTCAAACATTACGGAATTATCCCATCTCCCCTTTTTCACAAAATGAGAGGGTTAAAAACTTTCTCGTCCCGTGTTAAATCATACTTATCACTTCAGTCACCACGCTCCGCTTTGGTTTCACTGGTTTCCTCGGTTTGAGTTTAGGGCAGCTCTGCAGCTCCTCTCAACCAATGTGGCAAAATACTTCCAACTCTAGACTTTCCTGATGACGATGATGCCGTTAATATATTGTATATCAGTGATATAGCACCCTCACCCTAGCATTTTTCGGGGTTTATTCACTTTCCTCCATGGCTAATACTCGTGTTGCTAGTTGCTACGTATGTGCATCTTTTCCCGTCTTCATAATATGACGGGGCTCTGACTATCTCCATAATGCATTTCCCAATGGAACCACTAATTTAATATCGCCTCTTGCCTCTTCTCACATGTCTCGTGCTTTGCTGCTGTCGGAGAGTGTATGCTCCAGATTTTAATCACCCATGTTCATAAAAAATCTTGCTTACATTCTACATTCCTCGTCGATGTTCATGCTTACGCATTCGCTGGTGATACTCCATCTGCGCTTCTTTTCCGGAGCTTTTTGTGATAGAAAATCGGAATTAATTTATTTTCAATGCATATCGGCTCATTTACATATTGCGCTACACTCGATGTCGTCCCACTCAAAACCTTCTGCTGCTGTAGGGTTTTCTAAGGACTGTTAAAAAACGATCGATTGAATCGACAGGGTTGTTGTGAAATAATTCTGATCATAAAAAATCTCTTTTATGCATTTAGATGCAGACGGGAACGTGACATGACGCGGTACTGTTATAAAAAACAATCGAAACGGAATATAATATAGGGCAGCTTTTTATTGAGAGTAAAAATAGTTTATCTACAATTTGGTTATCATTTGCATTTTATTTCAATATTATTTCACTTTTACAAATGACTTTTTACATGTCGTGTTATAAATCAAAGGAGAACACTGAAAATATACCCTTCTAATATACAATCAGAGAGAGTGTAATACGAAAATATATTTGCCTCGTACATAAATTGTTTTGTTGGATTGAATGGAATTGAGGCATTCACAATTTTAAATGGATATCACCCTTATCTCACAGGTACGCCTCGCCGGTGAGTTGCACTCGTGCGACAATCGTGCTTTTGGCATGAGCCACAAATGAAGAATAGAGTGTAAAAAATATGCATATCATTACTGTTTTCTATTGAGGTAATGTGCCAAAGAATAAAAATCACATTTCTTCATATGTTCACATATGCACGGTTCATTTATTCCATTTGTGATGCCATCGACTTGAAAAACTAAGTAAGACTTTCCAGGGTGCCATACAAAATTAATCGGTATGCAGGCCGAACGGTGCAAACCCATACCACGGCCATAAAAATGTTCATTTAAATCCATCTTGTTTCTGTGGTTGTTGCTACCTTACTGGAATACTGACAATGATGAGGATATATGCAATGCAATGCAACACTGCAACGAGGTTTGTCAAGCAGTCAACCCTTTTTTGTCATCTTGTAAATTTTGGAAATCTAATTAGGTAGGATTGAATACGCGGTATTGTACAGTAAACCCAGTCTCACCACACCACACCACTTTCGATAAATCTTAATTACGTAACAACTGTATTAACTAGATACTCGTGATTGTACTCGTCAGTGGCATACTACCCCCACCCGTATTGATCATTCGATAGACGATTAGTATGCTAAAAATAATTCAGTTCGTGTCGTGAGCCGTGCGACTACCATTGACTCATGGAGAATATCCATTAAAAATACAGGAACATGGAGGGCTCTCCACGTGGGGTCTAATTAAAATTAAGCGTTTCCCCTAATCAACAATGGAAATAGACAGTTGGGCTGGTAGAATTCAAGAAACAAAGGACTACTTTCCCATACACTTATCTCCTCTCATCCAATGACGACGCTTACGGTAATAGAAAAAGGAAGTACGTACGTAGACCGTCCGTACGGGCTTCGGACACAATGTGTTTGCCAGTCTTTTCATGCACAAACGCTCATATTTAGAGTCCTCTCGTGACTTGTCAGTGGCAGAAGTAGTAAATGACTGTGTGTACTGTGCACACACACACTATAGTTTGGTTCCATTAGGGTTCCAAAAAAGTGGGCAGCAACCAGTCAATCAAAGTTTGAGAAAATAGATAGAGCATTTCATATTATTATTTCCCTTGATTATTTTGCTGTGCTGGGAGATGTTAGTCTAACCAAAAAGATACAACATTTGCACCGGTGAAATATTATGTTCATCTCTCATCATGAAAGAGTTAAATATTTATTATTATTATGCTAGTACTTCCTGCGCGCATAATTTTTTTTTCCTTTTGCAAAGGATTGGCTGTTTGCTTGCATGCTTATTCTGGAAAGGAGCTCCTCGCTGCTCCTACGAGAAAGGAGTCGATCGAGTTTTAGTTTGAATTGAACAAGTAAGTATAATATTTGCATTTTCCTGAACCCATTTCATTTCATCAATTCAAGATGCTCACTCACATAACCACACTCATACTCGCAGTACTCATACTCCTTCACGATGATGTGATGAATGAGCACACTAGAGAAACAAGTTGGTAAAAGTTAGTCCATATCGATATCACCAATAATATTAAGCAATTCGCAGCAGGGCAGTGAGTGAGTGAGAGAGAGAGAGGGGTCGAGCAATATAATAATATATAAGTTGTCTGCTCTTCTGCACTAGATTTCCACTTTCTGTAATTGAGTAAATACACTCCGTCCGCCGTGTGTTGTGGTTAATAATGTCGAGATGAGTAATCACTGTGAGAAAGCACGAAATCCACAAAAGATTAAAACCCTTTTTCTTGAAGGGATAATATGCTAGTAGTTAAATTGCTAGTAGTAGCAAATGGCTAATATCTTAGGTCATCTTAATTACACTCAAAATCTATCATTCCCATCATCATCATCATCTCTGCGGAACTTGAAATCATTTTTATGATAGATTTTCAACCCATATTAGCCGTTGATGACCCCAATTTCGTCTTGTACAATCAATCATTACTCTTGAGACCAAGTCAAAGCCTGTTTTCCTTCCTTTCAGAGAGACGTAAAAATATATATATCGCATCAGTACTACGTACGTACAATTGTTATGGCCAGAGCTCTGTGGCAGGCAGGCAGCTGATCTCCTGCTTGATCTCTATCTTCAATAATCTTAAGCAAGACGATACAAAACTTGAGACGTTAAAGGAATATATTAAGACGTGTGTGTTGATCTACATATATATATGTATATATGGTATACATGTACATAAGATGTCTTTTAGTACGCAAACGCAGTAAAAGAGACATGCGGACTATTGTGAACTCAAAAAAAAGAGTCAGACAGAATTGACATTGTGTTTAATTATTATATCTCGTCGTCTCGTCTTGGACTCACCGTTTTCCTCCTCTCTCTGAAATTCTATCCGTAATTATATACGGACGGAGGTAAAATAGTCAGGTAATGCCCATTTGTTTTTGGACTTTACGTCTTCCTCTTCTTCATTCATCTGTTGTGCACAGAGTAGTAGAGAGCTCTGGTAATTAGTAGGTAGAGCTTTATCGTGTCTGCTGCTGCTGCTCTATTCTGTATTATTATCATTAACTGAAAAATTACTAATTAATCTTGATATCTCTACTACTACTTCATTCAAACTGGTCGTTTACTTGGTGGTACAAATCCTCAATGTTATCATTCCATCTGATGTATAAAAAAAAATTAATAATATGTTTACTTTTACTTATATGACGAGGATATATCATCAGATCATCATCACACACCGACCGTGTAGGTAAGGTAGGTATTCAAGTTTGAGATGGTGATGGATACAAAAGAGAGCAAGAGCCTAAGGCATTTTTTTTACTGTTTTACCTGGTCTACCATTCGTAAATCAATAAACATCATCACGTCCCTCTCGAGTGGGGAAGTTTGCAATTAATGTTAATTGATTTTTAATTGATACAAAATATAAATAGGTATAACATATTCAGACCATTCACAAAAGTAGACAGGTTTAGAATTAAATTGTGAAGTGTGGAAAATTACTTGGTAGCTGTGAAAGATATATTTTTTTAAAAAAAACTCTGACCTTCTATGTAGTACACAAGCAATCTACGGATTAATGATTGAAAATTAATTTTATAACTGGAAATTGAGCCGTATTTTGCTGCAAGATTGTGTGATCACAAAACTGCACTTGATTGAAACTAATTGCCCGTTGAGGACAGGTAGTACTCGAGAATCAGATAATATTTGCTGTGCTGTGGCATTTTGCGCTTCATTTTCTAAAAGCTGTTGCATATATAAATCCATGATCTGAGAAGGAAAACAAAATATTAAACTTATTATTTGGGAATATTTCATGGATATAGATACGTAGGTTAGGTACGTACGTAATTCGTACCTAAAGATTTGCTTTCGTTTTACTAAAGTTTAGTATGAGTCAAGCCCGACGTTGGGACTCAATTCTCACTTCAGTCCTTGGGCGCATCCCTTCCCCTGGAAAAAGACCAGAAACATTTTTTATTGCTGAGAAATATATGTTTAAAATGGTGAAGCCTGAGCCCATCTTTTTAACAGAATAACACATCAACCCAAATTTGACTTACGGCCAAACCCTAAAAAAGTGTAAGG
>JAANSN010004999.1:0-13474 GCA_036850665.1 Dicranocentrus wangi | reverse complement strand
GAAAAATACAAGGTAATAGTCAACAAAAAAGCATTCAACACGAGTGTAAGAAATATCAACAAAAATACAGCATATATATATTTCCTCGTCAATATCATTAGTAGTTTTAGAATGCCAGTCACGGAACACCATGTTTGCTACCCAATTTGTACATGAATGAGATTAAAGGTACAAATTAGCGAAGCAAGTAAAGGCCAACTTGGTAAGCGTTTATACTATTAATACGCAAAGTAGGAACTTCTTCGAAGTAGCGCAAATGAGCACTATTTGCATTTTAGCGATTCGTAGGGCGAACATTATTGGTTGTTGAGGTACTGGGTCCTGGTCCGATCGGCATTTCTTGATCACCCAAGTACATAGTGGAGGCTGTTTGGGCTAGCGGCACACACACATCCTGACATTCCTCCAGGAATATCCTTAGCGGCCAAACGAGATACACTTTGAACACAATAGCACACGCCGTGATATACGTGAAGACGGAGAATACTGCAGCCAATGCCATGTACGCCACGAACACGGAGGCTTCAATGGCAAGCAAGCAAAAGAAGATCATTTGCCAGTTTCTTGCACGTCGGTAGCTTTTCTGGAAAATGCAAAAGTACATAATATAAAAAGTTATTAGTATTGATTATGTAGGATTGAATGAACCGTTAATTGAATGGGATGGATGATTCCGAGAATTGAGTAGAAAAATTTACCCGAATGGTAGCTTTGTACAAATCAAATCCGAAAAAGAACTGGATCGTTGTTTGAAGGCAGTGGACTGGAATTAGAATGCATTGGTAGATGTCTGCAAAGAAAGAGTTTAAAAAAAATAAATCAAAAGCAATGCATCCTCCCTACCTGCCTGGCTGCCTAAATAATTTCGTAGTTCACATTCTACGCTTCAACACTTTGAAAGGTATGATTTTCTTGCTTATTTGGCTGTCTTCATCTAGTGGCACTCCAATAATCGTTTGGAACAATGCGGCATCCAGCATCATTTGAGAAACAACCAGCAACTACATATATAGGCAATTAAAAAGAAGCACTTTTTAAATTATAACCTACGCATTCGCCACTGTAGTCAGAGTCAGAACAGTTCTCTGCACAACTTTTTTCTATTACGTTTGAGATTTCTAGAGTGTGTCCCACAATCTCTTCTTACCATGTAGACGATCGTGTAGTATTCCAAACATGGAATTGAATTTCTGCCAAAAAGTGGAAGGAACTGAACCATTGTGACAAAAAAGTGATGAAAACTTTCTACATTAATTACTGAGTGAGTGCCTAGTAATCCCAGTAAAACTTTAACGTGATCCAATTCAAGCGTGAAATATTTAATGCCTAGCTAATTTATTGTTACTGTTAGAGCAGGAGACAGATGTCAAAAAGGCTTGTTACAGATTGCGACCTGGAGGTAGTATAAAATGACAAGTTCTACTTTGAGACATGTACTTACTATCGGGCAGCAAGGGACATGTGTAAAATATCATGGTGGCGGTGGTGGTGAGTTGAGTGGTGGGTGACATAGGTTGGTTGTTAGAAGGCTCATAGAAAAGCTCTTTCATGACTTGTCAACCGACAAGTATGTAAATGTTTTTAGCCCGGGACGACGACAGTTTGATATACATAATGGAATCTTATTATTAGTACAGATATTCTTCCAAACAGTTTACGACCCGCAGTCTGTTGGAGACGACACGATGACAATAAGCAGATTTACAATTTTGCATGCATCACTGCATACATGTCTACATCCATCCCTCCAACAAGGATGACAAAGTTGTGAACAAGTATGTGAATAATAAAAATCATGTTTTATATATGCTTCAGATTCCTCTAAAGTACATTTAAAAATCAATGCATAAAGGTCAAAAAAGAGGTCCACACAAAAAGTCGGCCTTGGGGATTCGTAGAGAATGTAGCGCTACACTTACAACTTTTTATTACTTGGCATTGTCATCCAAGTGGGGAATATATTTTCAGAGGGAATTTCTGTTTGGAGTGAAAAGTACATACCTAATTGGTATCATGCAGGGCTTATTTTCATTTATCATTTCACTTTTTCTGCTAACTCTACTCAATGTCAGTCAGTCGTAGGTAAATAATACATAATGTGTGTAAGTCTTTGAAGTAGATGAGATAGAGAGAGAGAGAGAGAGTTCCATGTTTCATCCAACTCCAACTTGCAACAACTTTTGCAACGTAATACAATAAAAGTGATATAAGTACCGTGAATGGCACTCTTGAAGTTAGCATTTTGTATGGTAACAGTGCCACGATTGAGCCTGCATTTGTCAGATAAATAGATAACGGACATGACGAACATGGGATTAACCTTCCGACTTCACAAAACTCTCTCGTTTTGTGTAATACCACAGAATAGAACTAGGCTAATAATGCATAAGTGGGTGGATACGGTTTTGTTTGCATGATATATTATTATGGGCTGTATGTGTGTGCGTTCGCAAATGTAATTTTGATAACCGCAACCAAACCGAAATGTACTTCTGCACTAGGAAGAGTATACATTACATTATTGACATTGCGCACCGTAGGTCTGTATTCAGACTATATGACTTCTGGAATTATATTATTAAACATTGAGTCATTAGCACAATCAATCAGAATAACAAGTACCTAAATCATTATCATTCAATGGCACGGCTTTTTCATTGCTATATCTGCAGCAGATCGTGTCCTCCTAGCTTGCCGTAAGTTTGGAAAATTTTGGGAATGCATAGACGCAGTTTTTGTACCAGAAGCTATACTGTTTTTTTATCTGTAATCTAATGTACTGCCATAAATAGAGGAGTTATTAAAAATGCAGAACAATACGAGAGGAGGACCCTCCATTTTCGAACTTGTCCAGAGGACCAAGAAATTCGTTCGCTTTGAGTTGGTAAGATATTATCTAGCATTTGCTATATATTCATTCATATTATATAGCTAGATTCTTAAGAATATTGACATGCTTGAGCTAAGCAATAAGCACATACGACAAATATACACGTATATATATTATATACTTTTATTATGCAACTCATTTTGTACAATACATGATGCAGTGTTCCACGAATGCAAATTGCATTAGTCCATAAAAGGGATGCTTTCTCGGTCCATCTCGCCTGATATTTATCTTTTCTATACAACTCTCACAAGGTTCATGCGGGAATTGCAGTTGCCATATTTTTCGGGATTTTCCTAATACTTGCACCATGGAACTACAACATGGAGAGTTCGAGCGGTACGTGAAATGCTTTTATTTTTGTCTGAACTTGGAAGTTGGTGTAATCCCAGCCCCTCATTTTTTTATGTAGCATGAAGTACTGGATTTTAACCATGTAATCCAATATCACTAGCATTAAACGAAACTTATTCCCTGATATTAATTACAGACCGACCATATTGGATGGTTGGACCTCCCTTAATATATTTCATGGTGGACCTCTTGTTAGCCGTTATGCTCCATTTTGGGATGCTAAATGAGGTAAAAAAACAAGTGTCGGAGATGGATAGTCGATTAATATTAAATATGCTACTGCTACTACTAGTTTGGCTTTGCTAGACGATTTTTTTTATTTGTGCGATAACTATATCCAGAGTCGCAATTTCCCCATTACTGATACTTTCTATTTTTTCACCTGGTTTTCTATCTTCCATAGCTTCGTCCAAAGACGGGCAAACTTTGGATGGTCTTACAAGTTGCGAACCTCATTCAACTCACGCTCTTAGGATTCTTTATGATTTGGGAAATTGAGTTTGTCGACTACAGCTATCTTAAACTTATTGCTGCCCTGCTAGTGCTCTATATATACAAGGCTTACCGAATTTCACTCATGCGAAAGCTCATTGAAGCCATGACTGTCCGTTGCTCCTTAACATCCGGGAGTAACACTGGTAGTGTTAACATAACTCCTAGCCGTCAACAAATAGTCAGTGAGCAAGTACACCGGCCCACTTTCCTGATTTCCGTGCAACAGCCCGAAACAACTGTGCTAGATGGAAATGTCAAGCAGGAAAGTTCAGCATGATAGCCGAGTAAATGTTTAATGAAGCACGTGAGCTAGGTAATGTTGTGGTCGGAGGGGAAAAGGCCGAGAGAAATAGATGTTAATTTTCTACTAAATAAAGGAATAGACTGAAAATGAAACACGTTTGCCGTTTCAAGTCAAAATGAAATTCGACTCACACGCAAGCCTCGCAACCATTTGAGCCTACTCTTTTCCTTCCTCTATTTTGGTGGTATGTATTTGTTGTTTTTCTTTAATACCAAATCTGTGATCTCTTTGTTTAATACTTTGAATTAAATGAAATTACTTGTTTGACAACGTAAAAGCATTCTCCTGTGTGTGTACTACTTTGGAAATCGACTGGTACGACCAGACCAACTCAACCTGAACGTTGGGAAATTTTACAAATTGCTATAAAAGTTTTTAGTTGGAATTGATCTGGATTATATGGAATTAGACAATCATTACTAAAATAGTTTTTTATATATAAATAGACGAAAGTTAGATTTTCGTCTTTGGTTTTGGTTACCCATTCCCACCCCTCATGGCAAAAGGATGGAGGATATTATATTCCTAAGGAAGAAATATGACGGAGGAAAATGAGTGCTTCCAATTTCGTAAATTGCATCATTCAGCAATTTTTTGGAGGAGAAACCGCAGTCTTTTCTGTCTCGTATTTATTGTATAGCTCGGGCATAGTTTTTATTCTTGTATCATTGGCTCATAGACACAAGCGTTATGCTTGACTGCTGATTTCACTTTGGATAAAAGTCAGAGACGAGAAGGTTGCCCCTGCCACAAAAATTTCACGACTTCCCTTCCAAAAGGAACATGCCAAAACTGCCGAGAGTGTGGAGTGAGTGTACGTACGTACGTATCCCAGTCTTAGCGAGTACATATGAGGACGGAATACTACTGTCCAAAACGAGAAATGAAACAGTGTTTTGTATTATTTTCCTGTGCTCTCTGTCCCGAGAAAAGACCATGTTCCCTTTCCCATAACAAACGGTTTATATGATACATTCCTAATTTTTTCCTCCATTATATTACATTACAGTAGTAGGCATGTAAAATGTATACATTCCCCCCGTTTAGATAGCTTCGTTTCGTTTTATATGCATGCTTTCTCTTTCCACCCGCATCAAGTTTCTGGTGAGATTTATACAGCGAGCATTTACGCAACTCGTTCGACACAGTTTTATGCTATATTCATGGCTTGACGCGAAACTTTCTGCTGCACTTAAAGCTTGTAGACCTTGAAGTTATCGATCGATTGCAGAGAGGCTCTCTCTCTTTCTCTCTCCGGATTATATTATATACAATATATATGCAACAATAAAGAAAACTCCCCCTCTCTGTTGCTTTCCCTCTCTCTCTCTCGCTCTCTCTGACTTCCAACATAATAAAAAGGGTAAGAGGAAAGAGAAACAGATACAGTGTTCCGTGCAATAATATTCTATACACACACAGACGATCGAGCCTCCAATGAGGGAAGAACTGTGCTTGGAAACTTTCCCAAGAAAATAAAAAAAATCTCTTCTCTGCTGTTTTTCCCAATTTATATAAAAACATTATTGAATCACATCATTACGCCATATATCCTCACTCAAGAAACAACATGGTTCATTTCAATCTCGTCTTCCTTGCCGCAAAGGCTGTGGTTCTAT
This sequence comes from Dicranocentrus wangi, assembly GCA_036850665.1. Lineage (NCBI taxonomy): Eukaryota > Metazoa > Arthropoda > Collembola > Entomobryomorpha > Entomobryidae > Dicranocentrus > Dicranocentrus wangi. The sequence goes on along the minus strand of JAANSN010004999.1, from coordinate 7,812 downwards.
AATCTTTCCAGTTTTATCCAACTGATATTATTCACACAAAAGAGCTACTACTCTACTACACGTATATTATCACAATTGTTCTCCTTTTTAGTACGCGACGATAAATGAACTAATATTTGTGCTCCAACTATAGTTGACGCTAATTTTTCTCCGTTAATCTGTAAAAGTTAGCTTCCAATTTATAATACGTGGTCAACAACATGTTTTGTGGAGTGACTTTCACGGCTATCTCAAGCCCCTGGTCCTTTCGTCAACTGTCATATACGTTGTAACAACAAGAGATATTATTATCCGGGTGATACCGTCACTGGCTCTGTGGTTATTAATCCCCTTGAAACAGTTTACTGTCATGGTTAGTCATCTCATCTCTCAAGACTTTGAGCATGCAAAACTAGACACTTTCGTGTCGCTTTTCACTGTCCAATCAATCCCTTTCGCTGTCGATGTTTTTTAGACGGAAAGGATGGATTGGATTGGATGGAAAAAAAGACATTTTATGCTTTTGCCTGCGTACATTCTCTGTTAGCGGACTGTTATAGGTATTTCATGTTTACCCTTCTTGTTGTTTACTTTGGCCAGGAATGTACGTTTCATTTGAGGGAAAAGCTGTGGTCACTTTTAAGACACTGGGGGAAATCAGGACAAAGACGCAGGACATTTGTAAGCTGGACAACTACATCCTGGGGAAAGATATACGTAAGTTGGTCATTTAGAATTTTTCAGTTGCTATTAAAGTAGGAATGAGTAGTATTGAGTAGTAACTTTTATCTACAAAATCTGTAGCTCACGCTGGGATGAAGAAAATGCTGGTACAGAGTCAAGAGTTCAATTTCTCCTTCGAGTTGCCTTTAGACCTGCCGTCCTCATTTAATGGCAAACTTGGAGTGATCAACTTCCAAGTAGTGGTTTATCTCATTAGGGACGATACTTATCACGTGAAGCAAACAGAGAAGACAATAAAAGTGCGAGGAACCTTGGATTTACATGAACAGCCAGAATCGTTTAAATCGGTTACGTACCGTGCTCCTACCAAAAAACCACCGCTTACTTGCACACTTCAGCTGAACAAAGGCGGCTTTCTACCTTGTGAAAAAATTTACTTCACTATTGAGATCTTTAATCCGGACGAACTTGAAATTGAGGGGATTACGCTCACATTCTTAAAGGTAAAAAAATCGGATGTCAATATACGTCCAACGTTAGAAAACCTACCATTACCGCTACCTATACGTGCGGTGCTACGATTTTTTATACATTTTTAGCGTGATCGTGAAATATCACGCAATCCGTACCTCACAAAACCTTTATTGATTATTTATAGAAAGTTCAATACAAAGTTCGTGAGTCAAAATCGGCAAAGGCAACCGTGGCTTTTATCAATAAATCCTCTATGGATGAAGTAACACCGACAATTTGGTCGGGCACAATACCCGTCCCAAAAGATTTGCAACCTACACAGTTTGGAGCGCCCATTGAAATCATAGATCTTCAATATGCTATTCAGGTACCAAAAATCACGACTGTATATTTATACCTATGCCTATATATATGTCCGTTTTTCTTCCAAGAAATTTTAACTCTTGAACAATAACATTGGCTACCTTTATTCTCAACAAGATTGAAGTCACCGGACGCGACTCAACTTTTGCAAAAGGCGAAATCCCTATAATAATCGGAGGATTCACCAAATTTACTGCGCCTCCCCAGCCGGATATAGAAATTGGTGATAAAGAGCCGGAGCACTCGAGAAAAAACTCGACGACAAGTTCTAGAAGACCCCATTCACCTGGCGGCGATGAAAAGGACATGGATACTGTTGGTATGAATTAATTCTGTCATTATGCTTTCAATGAGTTATTGCTAAATGCAGTTTTTTTTTTGAAAATCCAAGTTTCAACTTCCCGTCGGGGATCCGCTTCCGATCTTACTGATTTTATGACTCCGGCGTTTTCACTCCTATCCTTCTTGCCCCTTTCCAAGTCAATTTCGATGGAGAACTTGAAAAACGAAGGAAGAGCATTTTCCGGAAAAGGAAAAGAAGCATGAATATCACCACCGTGTATACTGTCGCTTCGGACTCCCATCCAGGTTTCAACTATTATAACGGCGGTGTAACGAAAAAAAAAACAATTGAAATTTGAACATCGCATATACACATTCCTACACTACACACAGCATACTACACACACACATAACACGACCTAATACTATTCACGCATTGCAAACTAGATTTTCTACGAGAGTGAAAGTTGTTCACTAACTCAAGTTGAAACGCGTGTACGTATAACACGGCCGCCGGCAATATTAACTAATATTTATTAACAAAGTAACCCAACATCAGTAACATCAAAATTGAGTCATTATATTAATCATTACGTACATACATACACTTCACCGTTTTTGGCCTTCTTTACATTCAAATGTGATTCATTGACATTCTGCTTTCGTTCTGGTAAGTAGTGTAATAGGTAATCTTATTGTTAGATTGACGTGAACAATGACATTATACCGTAGTGCAATATTACACGACATTTCCCTGGATGAGTGCTTTGTTGGCCATCGTTCCCCCTATTCCTTATGATTTCTCCAAGCATTTATCAATGTACCACACATATTCAACACACGATCTCGAGCTACGCGCTAATCAATATCACTTCCATTATAGGGAAATGGGCAGTCAAGTTTATTGAAAGTGTGAGCCACGAAAAAAAAGATGCACCAAATCCACACACAACAGTTAAATCTCTCTGCAAATAAATACAGTAACAGCTGCCATATCCACGTACAAATATCTTACCATTATCATGATTTCCGCCAAGCAAAAAAAACATACTAACAATCCAATAACCAATAATACTCATAAAAAATACAAGTACGTACCGCATACCATAATACCATCAATAATTTGTTAGGTTCCCATTACCGTGTTGTTGGCACTGTTGTTGGCAGCAAAGTGTATATAGGTATATATATTCGAGTATATAAAACAATTGTTTGAGCTCCCACACATGTACTCAACGACCTTTGATCAATCAATTCATAAATAATATAATTATTGTCGTTCTCGAAACTATAATTTTAGTACTAATACATGATACTTATTTACAATGCGCAATATGCCAAAATGGAAAATAACTTTTTCACAACGAGCAAAAAAACGGATTTGTGATGATGAGTAAAATTAAATTTATCTATGATTTCCAATTTCTCTCTTGATTACCTCTCTTGAACAAAAAGAGCTAATACTTTGTAATATATAAACAATATTATTGAGGACTAATTATTGTGTAATAGTATATATTGTTATTACGTAATGTAAACTGTTGAATGGTGGTTGTTGACTAGACATATATATTTCGAATTTTTATTTTTAACGAAGGTTTAATCCAAAGTATATGACACGCCAAAAACATTTATGCAATATGCATGCGAAATGCAAAAATGCAACTTTGCTTCAAGTAGGTTTTAGAGTAAATATGTTGATATTGTTGATGCTGTTGATATGATGTAGGTAGAAGATAGATGATAGGAAATAAAATGTATAGAATGTTAGGGAATAACACGGAACACGGTTAGACCGAACATACATACAAACGAAGTCACAACAGGTGAATGAAATTATGTTTTGAGACAATGTGGGCCACATTGTCTGTGGCACATTTTAAACATTCATTTATTACATTCATTATAGAAAACCAAAAGTTGTATGCCTGTTGTACGTCATAAGCAATACGCCTGTAAATATATTAAATACGCAATGAATTCCGTTCACAACGATGTGTAGCTGCATGAGGATTGAGACGTAAGATTTCTCTGCCTGTTTTATTGCATATCAATTAATGACAACCTTAAATAAACTAATGTAGAAGGGCAGGAATTTCACTAGGAAAGTAAAATTATGCTGATCGCTTCCACTATAGCAATAAGCATAGAGGATAGGCTCAAAAGTAGATGCAGCAGGTTAAGGAAAATTATATATGGTGCTACTACTACGAAGTTGCTAAAAATATAACCCGCATTTTGAGCTAACGTAGCCCGTAGAAGTGAGCCAGTAAATGTACAATTAGAAGCTTACAAAATTAAAGTTTTAGTGATATGTACACAATAAAAAAATATTACGATTCTAGACCTTGCCTTGGTTCGTTTTGTTGTGGAATGTTTTGGAATAAGAATTATAATATGGCACTCACTGTTCAAAATATATACAACGAAACATATATGTATATTATGCTTCTCATTTGTTGCAATGTTCAACACAGAAGCGAATTATGTGAGAATATGTTCTTGCTGTTACTTATTTATGTTAGTTATTGTTATTGTATTATATTAATTGTACATATTTGTTGCGCATTGACTAATTTGCATTATTTGGTACCATCCGTCGGTTGACTGCTTGTCGGAATTGTTGAGCTTGGATAATTTAAGTAAGGGTGACACGCTATCAACGTTGAGACATTGCGCCTGCTTTCGATATGAATATTTACGTATACTTTAAATGTATTTTTTATCCTAATTTGTTAAATATCTGCTGGTCAGAAAACGTTTTAAAGGTTTGCATAAGTGTACGTATACACTATACAAACAGGAGAGACGCGATATATGATATGATAAGTTAATTTACAATGTCAAAATGTGGTCAATTATATAATTTATTATGGTGACTTTTGTGAGAACATTGTCCGTGCCATTACAAGTATCGAGAACTTATTTCTGTATGTACATATATTTAACATATATTTCACTTGTACTTATAGTTTCAGAGTTAGTTTTTCAAATTATACGGTGAATAAATGTGGTTGGTTATTCAAAGTAGATATTGAAATAAACATTGGATGCAGTTTTCCACAATGGACATATCATTATTACTCTCTAGATTGTATAAAATTATGCATGGAAATTGTATAGGGTGCCATTTCATTTTCATTTTCTTAAAAGAACCACCACCATCCCAAAGTTCCCAAACAAAAATTAAGGTAAAAACTAGATAGTGTACAGATGACCGCGGAATACTGAAGAATGAACGTTAAAATTGAAGGCTTATACTACTTTACACACAATTTACGATTAGCATTTTCCAGCGGAAGCGAGCAGTCGTGTTCTTTCATTGACTTGAGGTCGGGGATTGTGCGAATGTTCATTAACAAACGTCTTTAGCGGCCAGAGCAAGTAGACTTTATACAAAAAGGTACAGAGGCAAAAGTAGTAGAAGAAAGGTGAGCTTGGAATGCATACCAGATAGCTTATCACAATGCCAAGCTCAATTACATACACTGCTATGCTCGGATAATATATCTTGTGAACTTTCCCATAGGATTTCTGAAACAAAAATTGCAATGTATTGTTAAAATATCAAACAGAAAAACGGACATCAATATGAAATGAAATGGTAATGGTGGACTCACCCGACTGACCCACGAATACAGCTTCCAACCGCATACCAGTTGAATTATATTAGCGAAAATATCACAGCCAAGTAGAATATATCCTGCATAAACTGTGAAATATGGAGGACATTTTTTTTTAAATCAAAACCATTCCTATTCAAATACATGAGAAATTCAAACCGCTACTACTAACCTGGAAGATAAAAGGAGGAGGGGTTCCATGTGTTGGAAAACTCTAAAAGTTCTGCAATCGCCAATCCATCTACCCCAATGGATATACCGATGATGATCTGTAACACAAGATGGAATGCTGTTTAACTTATGACTTTATTTTTCCAATGAAAACTGTGACAATTATTGTGAGTAGTTAATGTACCAGGTTAACTCCAGACAAGTAACCGCAAACCATTCCGAGTGTCACTGTCACAAAATGGATTCACGTTGATCATGACTGCAAACTTTTATGACTTCTTTCCGCATAATACATATATTCAGACAGGTTTTCACCAAAAATTTTATTCGAAACTGAAAATCACAGACCCAAACCCTCTAACTAATAAGCTGGTTATACTCTGGACTATGTAGATGTAGCATGCGATGCGACTACTACCTATCAACGACAAAACTTTCTTCTCTATTGCTCCTTTTATATCATACTGCTAGACAGGCTACGTAGTAGGTACTCAAACTTTAATCGGATGTTGTGTCTTAAAATGGCTTGAATGTATTAAACATTTATTTATAGATTCACAAATTCTCTCTATTTTAATCCAGATTTAGAATTTATTTTTAACGTCAACAGCACACTTTATACAAGTTTATAATTAACTCGAAGGAAGGGAGCGCAGAGTAATACACGCGTAGAATTTCGGATGCTCTGTTTGCAAGATGCACAACAACACTTGGAACTTGTATGTATTGCAGTCGTAATTATAAGTTTTATAAGGTATTCTGTGTAAATTGCTCTCTTTCTATTTCTTCAACAAACCTAAAAAATACAGGCACATCATACGACAAACTTCTCCGCTAAAAGTATACATACCTATTTTTATTCCATTTTCCATACCTAAAGCATATATACGTCCTGTTTATCTACAAATAAAATTTTTATGATTCATTTCTTTTACTTGGCCGAGCATGTGACTTTATTACGAGCGACTGGTTTACTTTGTCAAAGTATGTACGAGGCTCCACTTTATTGCCATTAGTAAACGTAGTTAGTTTCAAGTGCAATTCATAAGTTGGTCAATACGTTTCATCCAGCCAGAGTTGGAGTTGGAGTAGTAGTAGCTTAGCCATATTCCATTGCTGCTGCTGCTGCATTACTAATATCATATGCTTTGAAGGAGTGTTTGAAGAGGTCTTTTGTAAATTTATAATGTTTGTATTACCACAACTATACTTCCAGATGAGTTCAAATGAAACTACAAAATTAACATTGATACTGGATTAGAAAAGACAGAACGGTAGACCTGGATATGATGGATATGAATAAGGCATGCAATCAGTGTACGCTCTACCTTGCCACAATCTCTGTTCCTTCCAGTTTTGTGCTTGCATTTATTTACTAATCTATAGGCTCCAGTACTGATCGTAGATGAATTATTCACTATTTAATCCATATATAAAATCTGTATGAATCTGTTTGTGATCCTTTGACGATTCTTTTCTGGATGGATATATTAATACAAATGTATACGATGGATATCCCGTCGGAGTATGTCTTGAATGTATTTTTACATGTTGTATGGAATATTTCAAGAGATGCGTCATATAGGTAAATATTACTTATTTAGCTGTCGAAATTAGCTAGGAAACTTCATTCATATCATACAATGTGTCATATTGTATGATACCATAATAATTATGTATGTATGTTAGTCTAACCCCCATAGACCATGCCAGTATTGCCAGTGTGGGCTACTCACTCAAATCACTAGATTATGCTTCAAGTTCAAATACTACGTTAGGTATGTTGACTGTGACTGAAGAAGTACCTGCGGAGGATGATATAGGAGAGATGATGATGGTAGATAATATTTTTAGAAACCAAAAACCACCGAAAGCACAATACATTTTTTGTAATGCAAAATGTGATGGATATGTAAATAATAATATAGGTATTAGTAAATATATTTTTGCATAACATAATAATATAGTTTTTCTGTCGCACACCAAATAAATTGCAAACGTAAACGTAAATTGATGTATGAATCAGAAGTGCTGATAATCGTTCCGTTGAACTGCTTTTCTTCTTCTTTGCATGCACATGCATCCAATTGCCACGATGAAGACGATTAATGCCAAGATTCCGAGAGCTATTATCACGTCTACATTAAGTTGAATAAAAGTTCCGTGTTAATATTAAATGTCAGTAGAATAGTATGTATAACTAATTTGACTTGAATGGCTTAGTAGTTTCAGTACA
>JAANSN010004998.1:0-13476 GCA_036850665.1 Dicranocentrus wangi | reverse complement strand
TGCGGGACAAACTGATGCATAAAATGTTTTTGAGTCTATTTTTTAGAAAGCCAAGAACCTGATCTTTCAGATGCATGCTCGAAGAAAAATGTAAATGCTTAAATAAATAAATTATTTTATTTAAAAAACCCTTGGTTATCGGCCGGCAACCCTTTAGGTTACTTAATTGTAAGGATGATCAAGAAAATATAAACGGTGCGCAGAGAAACGATGTGCTAAAAAGTACTTCGTAACCAATTGTTGAAAGAATTTGCAAAAAACTTTTGAATTCCCATTTACTTATATATTTACAATGTTAAATGTCCCTCGACGATTTAACCTGGCGTGGCGATGAAATGATGACCTTCGCCTACATTTACTTGTAATCAGACAATAAATACAACGTGGAACACACGACACAAACAGGCCAATTAATTTGAAACCTTGTTTGCTCAGGTGAAATAAATTGAGTAGACGAATGAACGTAGCGAACCTAAAAATTGAGAAATTGCTCATTTTTTTACCACTACACAACCCTGCAGGTGTATCGGTGTATGCAATGCATCAATTTTTTAATTACATGTTTTGTACTTGTAGGTTTACCGACACCGACATATATCATGCCATGCATTGGATTGAGTCGTTTTTACATGACAAGCAGACCTACAACCGGACAAAGAATGAATTTGCTAATGTCCAGGTTATCCACAGTCCAAACGTCTGACTATAATTAGACTTGTTTCATTTAACTCCTACAGTTGCAGAATACGAGAAAATACGAATGCCGAATACGATTTTAGCTTTTAGAAAATCTAAAACTTCGTTTAAATGAGGGTAGTCAGACCTTCCAAACAGTTTCCTGTATTATTTTTCGGAGTTAGCCTTATCTGCGTAATATTATTTACAGTAATAGGTTATGGCCACTACAAGAACCAAAATAGGGAAACCCCGCCCGTACAACGAAACAGGGTAAGCTTGATATCCAAAGACACTCTGTTGGAGGAACACATACGACGCAAGCCTGTAATTTTGCTTTGGGGAAGAAAATTTCAAGGGCCCGCAAGATTTTGGTAATTCTCAAAGTGCAAATATCTCACAATTTGAATGACAAGGAATGGTTTTTAATGGCAAACATAATAGGTATGCGTTTTTTACAGGTACGAATATCCGGGTGCCCAAAAAATTCGGAGGGGAGATACTCTCACAAATTACATATTAAAAGGAGTCCGACAAAACCAGCAATGTTGTGACGGAGTGGAAATTACAGCCAATAAAACTGACCTGGAGAGAGCTACAGCGATTGTCATGTTTCACCAACAAATAAAATCGTTAGCAATTATTGAAATCGAAAAATTCTTTTCAGTTTCTTAAAAATCTCGTCATTTTGAGTGGGAATATTATTGTATGTTAATGTGAGTTGTAATATTATTGCAGTTCTGGTCTTCCCAAAGTCAGGAAGCCAAATCAGTTGTGGGTTTTATTTGGCAAGGATAGTCCCAATTATTCCGCAGATTTGTCACCATACAATGATTTATTTAATTGGACAATGAATTATCGAACAGATTCCAACGTTCCAATTCCGTTCGGGGATTATGCCAAGTTGGATGTTCCATTAGACGAGATACACATTAACGGAACTTCTATTGACCAGTGGATATCCCAGAAACGAGAGTTGCTAATTGGTGTTATTTCAAATTGTAATACGACCGGAAAACGGGAAGACTACGTGAAAGCTTTAGGGAACGAGGGAAATATTACAGTAGACATATATGGCAAATGTGGCATCCCTTTCTTCAAGTATGACTTGATGTACGACTTCAAGTGCACTATCTGGAACGACCTAGCCCAGGAATACAAGTTTTTCTTTGCGGCTGAAAATAGTTTTTGCAGCGACTACGTCACAGAGACATTTTGGAGGTCGTTGGAGCTAGGAATGGTCCCAGTCGCGTATGGAGGAGCCGACTATCAAAAGTTTGCTCCTCCGGACAGCTTTATCGACGTGAGAGAATTTCAAAGTGCGAAGGAGCTGGCAGATTATTTAGTTATGCTTGATAAGAATCTTGTGGAATACAAGAAATTCTTTGAGTGGAGGAAGAAGTATCAAGTTCAGGTTACCCAGCCTTGGGAAAATTGGTGTGGACTGTGTCAGGCTGTAAAAGAGTTCAAGGGGAAAGTGGATCGGGATCCGGATCATCTTGAAGAGTATTCCAATTTTTATGAGGATTTGGGGGAGTGGTGGACACGAAAGGCTTTCCCTGTCACGGAAAATGCTTGTGGTGGGCCAATGTATTCATAACGCTGTGTGTAGGGAGCATTAATTAAGCATCATTGTCTCTGAATATAAACTAGATTGTATGTGATGCCGTATCATATTTAATTAGCTAGTTATATTTCCTACATTATACGTGTTCCAATAAATTTTATTTTCACTTGAGAAAGACTGGACTGCAATTGCGTCTCACTAGGTTATATATTACGTAATCAATCAATAACACGACGATGAGTTTTTATTCACACTTTTTGCATTTGATTTTTAACAAAAATCACTAAAGCTTGAACATATTCTAAAACCTTTCCCAGATTTAGAAATAGCCCGTCAAGACAACAAGTCAATGCAAGACGCAAACTAGCAGAAGCTCTACACTGCAAACTTCTATGTTCGCGTTTGGTTGGGGTTAGTCATAGAATAGAGCTGGACTTACAGGGAGATTATACTTTGCAAAGAGATTTTCAGCTCAGCCTCATAGTCAAATTACTAATTACAAATTCATGCTTGTGTTTTCACAGCAGTCTTCCGCTAAGGCTGCGGAATGATATTGCAAGAAATATTAAAAATTAGTTTCAATAAGAATGGTCATACCTTACGCCTACCCAAGAAAAATTTAAAAATGCTTAAATTAAAAGTATTTTGCAATTCATTGTTATTGTTAGAAACATGAAGGTTTTCAAATACGTAGTAAAACTGATGAAAACCTCTGAATTACCCAACGCAGACGAATGACCGTCACCCACATTTTCTTCTTAAATCACACAGTCAATACAGTATGGCATTATTTCAAATGAAATGATTAATGAATGTTAATTAAGCGTATCATCACATCAACGCACACCTTTCTATGACCAGTTGTTTTTAAAGCTTGTTTGATCAGGTGGCATCTGTTGCAATGGGAGTAAGCTTGCGAGCGTAGCCAAAAAACGTATTTCGCCATTTTAATCAGGTGCGTGCATTTATCCCACAGTTTTTGCTAATGTTAATTGCTTGATTTGTGCGTTATATTCATTCATCATTCATTGATGACGGGTTTATTACATGCAAACCTACCGGGACGTCGAATGAATTTGCTTTGGTAGCGTCATTGAATTTGCCATCCGCAATCCAACCAATTTAAACCTGGTTGACACTTTACAAGTCTCTAGACTTCAAAGCTTTCAGTAAATGTTTATACAAACTTTGCTTTTAGTGAAAAAAGCTAAAACGTTGGCTTAAATGAATTTATCAAGGTATTCTAAACATTTACCTTCGTTTCTCATAGGAATAGGCTTGCTGGGTGCATTTTTATTTATAAGGTATGGCCACTACAAATATCACCACAGTAAAACTATCATTGTACGACGACATAGGGTTAGTGCCTCTAAATTTGATCTTGTAGAGGAAGATAAAGACAAGCCTGTAATTTTACTTTGGGGCAGAAAATTTCAAGGGTCTGCAAGATATTGGTAATTTACTCAAAAACCTCTATCATTATCAGAATGATCATTTTTGTTGGTGTCTTAAAAGAGTAAAATATATGCGCACCTTAAACATTAGGAATGAATATCCGAGTGTGCAAAAAATTCGAAGGGGAGACATTCTCACAAATAACATATTTAAGGGAGTCCGGCAGACCGATCAATGTTGCGAAGGAGTGGAAATTACAGCAAATAAATCTTACGTGGAGAGAGCTACAGCGATCGTCATTTTTCACCAACAAATAAAATAGTAATTAAAAATCCTCTACTACTTAATTCAATTGAAAACTCATCAACTTCACGCCCTTCATTAACTCATTAACCCGATACTTCATGACATGACATTAATGGGATTTGTAATCTTATCATTCCAGTTCCGGTTTTCCAAAAGTCAGGAAGCCAAAGCAGCTGTGGGTTTTGTATAACAAGGAGAGTCCAGTCCATTCCGCTGATCTGACCCAATACAACGGCTGGTTTAATTGGACCATGAATTATCGAACTGATTCCGACGCTCCAGTTCCGTACGGGGACTATACAAAGTTGGATGTCCCCCAACACGAAATTCACATCAACGGGGTTCACATTGACGAATGGATTTCTAAAAAACGGGAACTGCTTGCCGGGGTAATGTCAAATTGCAAAACGCCAGGGAAACGGGAAAACTTCGTGAAAGCTTTAGTCAACGAGGGCAACATCACGGTGGATATATACGGGAAATGTGGAGTCCCTTTCTTCAATAGGTTTGACTTCAAGTGCAGCTTCTGGAACGACCTTGCCCAGGAATACAAGTTTTTCCTTGCGGCGGAAAACAGCCTTTGTAGTGATTACGTCACGGAGAAATTTTGGAGGTCTTTGGAGATTGGAATGGTACCAGTGGCGTATGGAGGGGCGGACTACGAAAAGTTAGCACCGCCAGGAAGCTTCATTGACGCGAGAAAATTTGAAAGTGCAAAGGAGCTTGCAGAATACTTGGTTACGCTTGATAGGAATACTGAGGAATACAAGAAATTTTTTGAGTGGAGAAAGATTTATGAAGTTCAGGCTGTTCAGCCTTGGCATGATTGGTGTGGATTGTGCAAAGCCGTGAAGGAGTTTAAGGAGAAAGTGGATCGGTTTCCGGATCATCCTGAAGAGTATTCCCAGTCATTGAACAATTTGGGTGAGTGGTGGAAACGGAAAGCTCCTCCGAGCACGGAAAACGCGTGTGTTGAGCCACTGTATAAATAGAGATTTTGAGACCAGGTCACTATATAAAACACTATGATACCTTACCATACCATGATGATTACCTTATCAGACTGGAAACATGATTCTTGTATTGTACCGGGGACGAATGGACTATAAACAAGTAGTTTTTTAGTGTTTGTGTTTTGGTAATTCTAATTCATAAAAAACACTGCACGGGGAGTATGCTATTCACACCTTACTCCTCTTGCCCACCTTAAAATTAACCCGAGTGTTTGCGTCAGAACTTGGGCTAAACTTTTATAAGTACTATAGTGTAAGTAAGTGTATTACCTGAAGAGATAAATTATTGTTCTCGGCATCATTCCATCTGTATTCTGTATTAATGAGAGTACCTAATTTATTGTTTAGATTATTATTTAAAACCAAGAAATCGTTAATTGTAAGGATGTTCTTCAAAGAATAAACAGAGTTAGAGGTAAGCTGAATATTTCGTCGGTGGTAACACATATACATATAGTGGGCTGGGCATATAATATGTGTTAAACTAAATACCGCAACCGCAGCGTTTCATAATTAGTAAGTATATTTGCTGTACAAGTTCATTTACCAATTTACCATACCATGGAGTATTACATCTATCCAAACCTTTAGCTTTCAACAATTTCAGCCACTTCAGGTATAAAAAATTAAGATCCAAGAATTGTTTCGAAATATCATGCATATAGTAGATGCTCCATACACCACACAACCAGGATTAGTTTGACAGTAAATTGTCATAAAAGAAAGCTGGTAATCTAAGACTTTATTTTCGTGTAGGTATTATGTATTTTCCGCTTTTTCTGCACTGAACTGAACCAAGCTAACAAATAAACAATATGTAACTCAAGGAGCACGCTTGACGATATAAAGATTAATACACGGGATATACATTATGTCCAAGATATAAGATAGCCGACACCAACTGGTGATACGATAATCCTTAATCTGCAGAAACACATGCGTCCATTGGAGTTTAATATCGGACATCTGATCTCTCATCCCTTCGTCAGTATCAACTACTACTGTATCGACATTTCATTCAGGTTCAAATTATGTTATTCATTTTTTGAATGTCAATTATGTCGTGGTGGCTGCGACGGAATGGAAATATTCTGTTTGTTATTGCATTTCGTTCGGTGTAAAACTCGCATGTTCACATGACCGCATCATGCTCCCATCCCAGTCGTCCACCTTTCTCTAATTAATACAAAAAGTCATAAAATTGTACTTACACTCCTGCCAACTGCACTGTGTGGGGTTTAAAAGCGGAATGTTTTCAAGACGTACGTATGTGGCATGACTAAAATGATAATGACTTTTAACTTCTCTCCAAGTGGTAATCCGAACTATACTGGATCTTCTTAAAAATGATCGATCGTTTCGTTCGGGGATTGCCCTTTCGGCTTCGCCACAAGGTGTTCCATCTACTCCCAGTTTTTCGCTACAAGCAACCTTCATTTGGAACTTTAGAAGAGTTGGCAGGTTGAGGATGAAATCGTCCTCTGAGTTTTACGACTGAAATTCAGAGTTCCTTCCTGTTTCAAGAATGAAGCCAATATTGGGAGTATTGGTCTTAGGTCTTAGTATTGGTATTCTGGTAGGATCCAACGGTGAGTTGAATCATGTTTTATTTTTAATTTTGATATTCCGACCGACGGATTCCTTATAATAATTTCCTATTGTGTATTCAGGACTGCCACAAATTGCCCCAATAGGTGACACTCATCCGGCGTCCGCAACTGGGACAACCAGTTTAGCCTCGCCATCATTACCTCCTCCATCACCAGTTTCGCCGTTGTCACAATGGTTGAGCTTAGTAGTTCCTCCTATTGCGACGGCGTTGCCTGGGGGTGGGAAGAAAAAGAAGAAGCTCCTGCCCGGGCCACCTCCACCAGAAGGTACCCCTGAAGCACCTTGGGTTACGTGGACTAGAATGAAAGTTTCTTCAGCGATGGCACCGCCAGTACCACCCGGCCCACCTCCCCCTTCTCCTCCACCATCCCCTGTGCAAAGTTCTGACTCTGACCCTGGGGCTCCACCCGCCAGCAACGCGTCTACTCCAGAACCTTCTGTGTGGATTCAATGGACTCAAATGAAGTTGCCGCTGACAAATCCGCTAAGCCCAGCCCCGGCTCAAGTGGCACCGTGGGATGCCTGGACAAATCTCAAGTCGCCAGTAGCCGTGTCCCAACCAGATTCCACGGTCAGCAAACGGATGGCTCCAGATAGGTTTTTGGCTTCGACCATGGCTCCAAGAATTTCTACCATGTGGCCACCTAAAACATCACAGGTAATTTATTACTTTTTATTTGTTTGTAATTTCTTTTAAAACTTCTCTCCCATTTGTCTTAACTTGCTTTGTTGTTGCAGTTGGGTGGAAGCAGTCAGCAAGAATCTTCTAGCTGGCCGTCATCTCCAGATAGAGTAGTGTCTCCCGTTGCCGCAATTAGAAATTCACTCCCTTCCAGACCACCATCATCATCACAAGTTAGTGGCAGTGGAGGCTCTTCGTTGCCTCCAGCTCTGATCTCTTCATTAGCAGCCAGTCTACCAGCACCAGTTGTGAAACAACTGCTGAGCAATATGTCTCCTGAACAAATTGTTGGCTTGGGTGTGGTCAATCCCTCTCTGGCAGCTTTGGCACAGGCGCAACAAGAAGCGGTACTTGGGCCATGGCCGCTACCTCCGTCTTTGGGTAATGCACATATCGGCCTAATCTCCCTAGTGCAGACGCCTGCTCCAGCAGCTTCCTCGTCTGTTTCACTAAAGTCAATTCCTACAGCCCTTCTCGCACAAATTCGTGCTAAAGCTAGTCCCCAAGAAATAAACGAGTTGATACAAAATGTAATTAAAGCCGAAAAGTCACCTGAATCACAGACTACCATTGCTAAACTCCTACCACCGACACTGATTTCCAAGCTACCACCCCAGGTGGCACCCCTGGTTTTGCAACCCCTACCACCACTTGCACAGCCAGTTGGAGTTAGCAAGTTGATAGGAAGCGAAGAATTATCCTCACCTGTACTATCAGCCGTTCCAGAACCAATTCTTACCCAAATTTTGCTCGTGGCTACTCCTCAGGAAGTAGCGGAGGTGGAGGAAATCTTGCTAAAACTGTCGCAACTCCCTCCAGCCCAGAAACCACTAGTCAAAGAGGTTCAAGTAGGAATGATTTTGCCAGCATCCCTGCTTACCAAGCTTNCCAGCATCCCTGCTTACCAAGCTTTCGTCTCCTGTCGTTCCGCTGCTTTCCGCTAAGCTGGTCTCAATTCCATCTGTTCCACCTGTGGACCTAAAGACAGTGATCCCCGAACCAGTTCTCAGTCAGATACTAGCTAAAGCCACGGCTGACGAGGTGGCAACACTCAAAGAAAATGTGGCCAAGGTCCAAGTTGCTCCAGGTCTTCCACCTCCTTCCATTTCGGCTCTGTTGCCAATCTCACTTCTCACTAAGCTTCCAGCTGTCCTGGCGCCACAACTTATGAAAAAGGTGATAATTCCGTCCACCCCCGTTCATCCACCGATCCCCACCTCAATTTCTTTATTGCCTGAGCCACTCGCAAAAGAAGTATTGGAACAAGCGACTCCAACGGAGGTGGCTGAAATCGCGGAAAAACTAAGAAAATTGTCCGAGGTTGCTCCTGTACCCAGTCTCCCTGTTGGATTGTTATTACCACCCACATTGCTTCCAAAGTTGTCCCAAGCCGTGGTACCCCTTCTTCAAAAACAAGTGGTAATTCCATCTCCTGTTGTCAGCGCTCCCACCTTGTTGTCCACGATAATTCCTGAACCAATTCTCACTGCCGTAAAGGCCGTAGCTACCCCAGAAGAAGAAGAGGAAATTGAAAAGATAATAGAAAGCTTGGAAACGGAAGCACCTACACAGAAACCACTCGGAGTCTTAATTTCACCTCTAGTTCTTGCCAAGCTTCCGCCTTCCACGTGGCCACTACTCGGAAAAGAAGTTGTACTTCCAGCCAAGGCCACTACTGCCGCAATACCTTCGGCTTTAGCGCTTTTACCTGAACCTGTTGCCTCCGCGGTAGTAGCTACTGCCACCCCGGCAGAATTAAATGAAATTGTTGCAACGCTCGCTAAAGTGAAGGCACTGAAACTCGCAGAGGAACCACTACTTTCAGAACTGAAAGTGAAGTCTGTATTACCCTCAACTCTATTGCCGAGATTACCACCCGCTGTGGGCCCTCTTCTTTCCAAGCCACTCCAAATTAAACCAGTCCCAACGGGGATTCTTCCGCCCATTCTATCTGTCATCCCGGAACCAGTTTTGTCGTCAGTACTGGGCGTGGCTTCACCGGTGGAAATCAATGAACTCGTGGAAACGCTCAAGAAGGTGGAGGCGGTTCCACCTGAAAAGATGCCAGCCATTGCTCCAGTGGAATTGAAGATACTCCTACCCCCCACTTTGCTATCCAAGCTTCCACCTACTTTAGCACCACTACTGGAAAAGAAAGTCAAGATTGTTCCAGGCAAGGCTCCCCCTCCAACCTTTGTACTACCAACAGTACCACTACCAACGAAAGAAATCCCTACTGTGCTTGAGGCGATCCCGGGTCCAGTGCTGAAAGAAATATTGGCTATGGCGTCACCAGAGGAAATGAAACAATTTGTGGAAGCAATTGAAAAATTAGAAACTCTTCCACCAGGAGAGAAACCGTTGATTTCAAAATTAGAAGTAGGAACTCTGCTTCCTCCCAGCCTGATTCCCAAGCTTCCACCTGCTTTGGCTCCACTCTTAAAAACAGAACTTGTCATGCCACCCACGCCAGTAGCTGCAGAGGACATTATTCCACCCTCAGTCGTGTCGGTGATAACAGAACCACTTCTCAGTACCTTGGTCGCTGTAGCATCTCCACCCGAATTGGCTGAAGTGGAAACAACAGTCGAAAAGCTGGAAGCTCTTCCGGCAGAATTAGTTTCAGAGCTCCAAGTTCAAGATTTGCTTCCTCCTTCACTCCTCGCCAAATTGCCACTGGCAGCGAAACCCTTTGTCGAGACTAAAATCGCAATTTTGCCACCTAAACTACCTGCCCTTGCACCGGCGATAGTTCCAAGTTTCATCCCTCCAGTTCTGACCGCTATACCGGAGCCCATCCTAAGCACAATCTTGGCAGTAGCAACTCCGCCAGAGTTGGCTGAATTAGAAAGTACCATTTCGAAATTGGAGACACTCCCAATTGATCAGAAACAGTTGATTTCCGAGTTGGACGTGGAAACCCTGATTCCTCCAACCCTTTTGGCGAAACTGCCTCCAGCTTTGGCACCTCTTCTTGCAAAGCCGCTTATGATTGCCCCCTCTCCAACGGATAAACTTCCACCAATTCTGACAGTAATTCCGGAACCTATTTTGTCCTCATTGCTGAGCGTAGCTTCGCCTCTCGAAATAAACGAGCTAGTGGAAACTCTCCAACAGGTGGAGGCGGTTCCACCGGAACAGATGCCAGCCATTGCACCACTTGAGTTGAAGACACTCCTTCCGCCCAGTTTGATAGCGAAGCTCCCCCTGACAGTAGCACCTCTGTTGGAAAAGAAAGTCAAGATTGTTCCGGGAAAGGTTCCAATTCCAGCGGTTGTTCCAACAGAAATTGTGCCCTCTGTGCTGGAGGCGATTCCTGGTCCAGTCATGAAGGAAGTTTTTGCCACTGCTACACCTGAAGAAATGAAACAACTTGTGGAAACTATTGAAAAATTGGAAGCACTTCCTCCTGTCCAGAAACCGCTAATTTCGAAGTTAGAAGTGGCAACCCTTCTTCCTCCCGGCTTATTGGCAAAACTTCCACCATCTCTAGCACCACTTTTGGAAAAGAAACTCGTCAAGGTTGTCCCATCTCCAACATTTTTATTACCAACAGAGGTGGTCCCTACTATACTTGAAGCTATCCCGGGTCCAATCCTGAAAGAAGTTTTGACCATTGCTACGCCAGAGGAAATGAAGCAACTTGTGGAAACAATTGAAAAATTGGAAGCCCTTCCACCTGCGGAGAAGCTGTTGATTTCGAAATTAGAAGTAGAAACTCTGCTTCCTCCCAGCCTGATTGCCAAGCTTTCACCCACCTTGGCACCACTCTTGGAAAAGAAACTCGAAGTTGTTCCAGCAACGGTTGCACCCCCAACAGAAGTGGTCCCTACTGTTCTTGAGTCGATACCAAGCCCAGTCCTAAAAGAAGTATTGGCAGTTGCTTCACCTGAAGAAATGAAGCAACTGGTGGACACGATAGAAAAATTTGGAAGCCCTTCCACCTACAGAGAAACCGATAATTACGAAATTAGAAGTGGAAACCCTGCTTCCTCCCAGCCTACTAGCAAAGCTTCCACCTACTTTGGCACCGTTCTTGGAAAAGAAACTTGAGGTTGTTCCACCGAAGGTTCCACCTCCAACATCATCAATTGAAGTAGTCCCTACTGTACTTGAGACTATACCTGGTGTAATCTTGAAAGAAGTACTCGCCGTGGCTTCACCCGAAGAAATGAAGCAATTTGTAGAAACAATTGAGAAACTAGAAGCCATTCCACATGCAGAAAAACCGCTGATTGCAAAATTGGAAGTTGAAACTCTACTTCCTCCCAGCCTTCTAGCCAAGCTTCCACCAACTTTGGCACCCCTCTTGGCAAAGAAACTCGAGATTGTTCCGGCAAAGGTCCCTCCTTCAACACTTACACCAGGTCCAATACCAATCCAAGAGGTACCCTCTGTACTTGAGGCAATCCCGGCTCCAGTCCTGAAAGAAATGCTGGCGGTGGCTTCACCGGTAGAAATGAAACAATTCGTGGAAACCATTGAAAAGTTGGAGGCACTGTCACCTCCAGAGAAGCCGTTGATTTCAAACTTGGAAATTGAAACACTGTTGCCCCTCACTCTGCTAGCCAAGCTTCCGCCTGCTTTAGCACCACTTTTGGAAAAGAAACTTGAGGTTATTCCAGCAAAGGTTCCTCCTCCAACAGAAGTGTTCCCTTCTGTACTTGATGTGATACCTGGTCAACTCCTGAATGAAGTACTCAAAGTGGCTTCACCCGAAGAAATGAAGCAATTTGTAGAAACAATTGAGAAATTGGAAGCCCTCCCACCTGCCCAGAAACCGCTGATTTCTAAATTGGAAGTTGAAACCCTACTTCCTCCCAGCCTTATTGCCAAGCTTCCGCCAACTTTGGCACCGCTATTGGCAAAGAACCTGGAGTTTGCTCCAACAAAGCTTCCACCTTCTACAATCGTACCAATCAAGGAGATGCCCTCTGTACTTGAGGCGATACCGAGTCCAGTGCTGAAAGAAGTATTGGCGGTTGCTACTCCTGAAGAACTGAAGCAACTTGTGGAAACAATTGGAAAATTGGAAACCCTTTCACCTGCAGAGAAGCCTTTAATTTCGAAATTAGAAGTAGGAACCCTTCTACCTCCTAGCCTTCTTGGCAAACTTCCACCTGCTTTAGCTCCACTCTTAAAAACAGAACTTGTCATGCCACCCACGCCAGTAGCTGCAGAGAACATTATTCCACCCTCGGTGATACCAGAACCTCTGCTCAGTACCTTGGTCTCTGTTGCATCTCCACCCGAATTGGCCTGAACTGGAAACAACGGTGGAAAAATTGAAAGCTCTTCCGGCAGAATTAGTATCGGAACTTCAAATTCAAGAATTGCTTCCACCTTCACTTCTCGCTAAATTGCCCCCTTCATTGGCCCCATTGCTAGAGACTAATGTCGCGGTTTTGCCTCCCGCCCTCCCAGCACCACCACCAACAGTTCATACTTCCATCCCTCCTGCTCTGTCCGTTATACCGGAGCCCGTCCTAAGCAGTATCCTGGCAGTTGCATCTCCTCCCGAATTGGCTGAGCTGAAAGCAACAATCCAAAAGTTGGAAGCTCTTCCCACAGAATTGGTTTCAGAACTTCAAATTCAAGAACTTATGCCGCCTTCACTCCTAGCTAAGCTGCCACCGGAAGTGAAACCAATACTAGAGACTAATGTCGCAATACTGCCTCCGCCTCCCACGGGAGTTGTAGTACCAACAGTTCCGAGTACCATCCCTCCAGTTTTGAGCCTCATACCGGAGCCAGTCCTTAGCACAATCCTGGCAGTAGCGACTCCACCGGAGTTGACTGAATTAGAAAGTACCATTGCGAAATTGGAAGCACTTCCAGTTGAGGAGAAAGCATTGATTTCCGAGTTGAATGTGGAATCCCTGATCCCTCCAACGCTTTTGGCGAAACTGCCACCTGCTTTGAAGCCCTTGCTAGAGACAAAACTCGAAATTCCGGAGTCAATTGTACCAGGTGTTGTTATCCCACCTCCTTTAGTGCCAGGTATAATCCCACCTCAAGTAGCCCCAGGGGTAATCCCACCTCCAGCAGTCTCAGCCGCCATTGTTCCACCATCTGTCCTAACATCCATACCGCCGGCACTACTTGGTCAGATTCTAGCTGTAGCAACTCCAGCCGAAGTATCCGAACTAATAAACACCATTTCTCAAGTTGAAGCAGTGCCACCCGAAATGAGTTCTCTTCTTTCCGACCTGAAGGTTATATCTGTT
>JAANSN010004997.1:0-13478 GCA_036850665.1 Dicranocentrus wangi | reverse complement strand
AATTTACTTATCCCAGAAAAATGAGAACCCCAGTTCAATCACTGCATACATGGATAGTAACATTTGAGAACGTCGTAAAGATTTTTGTAAAGCATTTGTAAATGACAGAATTCAAATCCTCCTGTCTTTGAGATCCGACGTGTTCCAGATTTTCTGGGAGACATCGACATCATATATAATCGATATCATAGGTATATTACCTATTCACTGGCATAGGGCTTGGAACACCTCCATTTGTTACACTCCGCTTATCCTTGTCGAGGGAACTCAATGCAGAAATCAGTAGATGCAATTCGGCGAGGTTTCGAAGTGGAAAAGTCGGGTAAAATATTATCTGGAAATGTCCATACAAACTTATACTATTTACGAGAAAATGGGTCCAACCAAAACCTGGGTATTTATGCTTGACGAGAGACTCCTCAGAATGACTAGCAGTGCCTAGAGCATTTGGATATTTCACAAGTTTGCATTGCTGCCAATCGTAAGCAGTGGAAGATAAGAAACTCGTTCGGCGATTTCTACGGCTTCATCACTACCTCCCATTGACGGTACCGCATACTTTACGAACCGTTTCCACGACTAAGGGCAAGGGTTCCGTATGAAGCACGGATGAGAGAGAAGATCTTCCAATTTATTGGAAGATCTTTGATTCTGTATATGAACATTTCCCGAAGGAGCTCGAACAAATTATTGGAAAGTGCAATTGGATATTTAGCCAACACGAATACCTATAATTTTCATTTTCTATTTCTTAAAGGTAAACAAGGAATACACTTCATTTGGACGGGTATCATCAGTCAATACGAGTTGCCATTGTGTGAGCTTAGTTGGGGGGTCAGTTAAGCTACTTCGAATTTTATTCAAATAAGATGTAAGTTAATATTATAGCTCAAGCAATTTTAGACATTCGATGAGCAATAAGCAATTAAATGAAAGCAGTGCTATTCAAGTCAAGTCGAGTGGATTCTCCTGGTTGGTAATTTTTTATAGCTCAAGCTTTCGCTTCGCAGCGTTCTCTGCTTAATTTTTTAAACGTTAGATGTTCAGAATGTAATAATCGGTTACAAAAATATACGTTTACCTTCGAAACCAGCATGAGGTGTGCCGTGTGCCTTTTTAAGATGAATTCGGGTGTGGATGTGATACTGCTACGGACAAATAAATAGTACTTTTAATGTCTGTGGATATGCCCTGTACCTCCAACAAACCTTCTTGCTCTTAATTTCACAAAAATTTTGGCGCATAGATTATAGGTATGTATATTGTCATTGTTCATAATATTGCCTGGCATATTTATTTGGCACTATTCGGACCGGATTTACTCCAGCTCTTCTGAAGTTCAGTTATTCAGTTTCAGTTTCTACCAGTGAACGTCATGAGTCCATGATACAGGGAGGGACACACACACGACGAGGTTTAGGTTGTTTTGAGCAATACCTTGATAAACGATGCACATCTTGCATTGCACACATTTCGTCTTATTTCGATTGCTTCTAATTCAGCCCTCCTCCTCATCCTCCTCCAGTATTAACAACAAAAAACATGCTCGCGCAAGTTCACTTTTTACTTATTACGCCGTTTAGTGCACCCTGCAAACAAACCCACGTGTTTAACCGTATGCTGATTGTTAAATCAGAAGAATTATGTGCAAATATTCTTCACATTTGACTGCACGCACACGTTCACTCACATCTCACTCACACACACGCAGAATTAAAGCAAAGCAAAAGAGATGCGATGGGGATGGAATGAGTAAACCATCAAAACACATCAATGCTATGAATGTTTGCGGCAGCGACACGAGATAAAAATGTGCAGATACTGCAGATGATGTGCAATGCAAAATGAAATGGAATTGTTGATAGTTGAAGTTGATACACATCTAGCAAAAAAGCAAGATTGTTTTGGTGCAAATTGTAAATTGTAAACCTATGTAATATGTAATTAATACACCTTAAAAGTTTGAAATACTCAAAATGTGCAAAGTATGTCATTTGGAAGATTCGATAAATGCCCTGCACCATAAACCGGCATTTCTTTATCCAGTTCTTCTGTTGTAAACCTACTTACCTTGAGAATAATCGTTACAGCAAAATCATGCGAAAACTTGTGCCGGTGTGGTTAACGTCCTGCACGTGCATTCTAACCAGGAGATTGCGATTGCACAGCAGCCCTTCTTTATCGTTAGTATCAAAGGCCAAACCCTATGTCAAAAATAATGGGAGAGGCGAAAGGCAACAAATTAGGGAGAAGAACCTAAATAGTTTAGCGAATGTGAGATCATTGCATTCCTTATCTAGTAATAACAATCAGTTATTATTCAGCGATCGCTGTGATGATGATGGTGTTCTGAAAGCACAAGTCATTGTTGTTGGAGGTGGTCATGCAGGGACAGAGGCGGCATTGGCTGCTGCCCGCATGGGTGCGGCAACCATTTTAATTACTCATAAATTTTCAACTGTTGGTAAGTGCGATGATCTTAAGAATGATGAGAATTGAGTAGTACTTTGTTAGTTGTTGGACGTTGGAGTGTCAATTACATTGTGTTATGTTTTTGTTTCCACCCTCCACCCACACAGGAGAAATGTCGTGTAATCCATCATTTGGAGGAATAGGCAAGGGCCATTTGATAAGGGAAATTGATGCCCTTGACGGTATTTGCGGGCGGATTTGTGATCTTTCAGGTGTTCAGTATAAGGTAACTGGAAATTTAAATTAAAGAAAATTAGGTTTAAGTAGAGTTTATTGCAGTTGTAAGTTGTAACATGTTTTGTATTTTGTTCCAGATTCTAAATAAACGCAAGGGCTATGCAGTTTGGGGTCCTCGGGCACAAATTGATCGCGATTTGTATAAGAAATTTTTGCAGAAAGAAATTCTGCAAACGCCGAATCTAACTATTGTTGAGGCCTCGGTTGAAGACTTAATTGTTGATGGAAATATATGTCAGGGTGTTGTAACTGGTATCGTATTAAAGCAGTCTGAACGTTTAACTTCCTTACCTCTTTCCTTTACACAAGTTACGTTTTCTACATCACTAAAATCTCTCCAAAATGACTTTGGTTTCAGGTAATGGAATGAGAGTGAAAAGTGATGCTGTCATTTTAACAACCGGGACGTTTTTACGCGGAGAGATTAACATTGGATTAGAACATTATCCTGCTGGAAGGATCGGAGACGCCCCGGCAATTGGATTGGCAAAAACTCTGGAAAAGGTCGGGTTCCAAATGGGAAGGCTTAAAACAGGCACACCGCCTAGAATACGAAAGTCCACCGTAGATTTTAAAACGTTGGAAGTACAACCCGGTGACAATCCGCCTATTCCCTTCTCCTTCATGAATTCTTCCGTTTGGATTAAAGTGAGAACGAATAAGAACGGGTAAAGTATGCAGAAAAGTATATAGTCTATTAACAAATAAAAATAATTTCTGTAATTGTGTTAAGGCTGAGAACCAGCTTTTATGCCATTTAGCGTACACAAATCAGGAAGTAGCCGACATAATCCGTGCGAATCTTCATTGCAATCGTCACGTCACGGAAGAGGCCTCTAGTGGACCCAGATATTGTCCATCAATTGAATCAAAGATCCTGAGATTTGGGCGACAAGTTCATCAAATTTGGCTGGAACCTGAGGGGTTTAACAGTGACCTTATATATCCTAATGGGCTTTCATGCACTCTTCCGGAGGATCAACAAGCAAAAATGTTAAAGGTATTTTTTAAACGTATTAATCTTATCATGTAATCTTTTGTTGTTTTAATTTTTTTAAGCTCAAAAAATTGTAAGCCTAGGTAGGACGAACTAATTGATTTTTGACAACTGGCCAATAATTGCTAGAAAATTCATGGTCTTCAAAAGTGCGAAATGGTGAAACCCGGTTATGGCGTGACTTACGACTATATCGACCCCAGAGAGCTGATAAAGTACACACTGGAAACGAAAAAAATAAAAGGATTATTTTTGGCAGGGCAAATAAATGGTACCACCGGGTACGAAGAAGCTGCCTCACAAGGAATACTTGCTGGAGCTAACGCCGCAGCAAAGGTACACATTTTGCTACAAAATTACCTAATGTAATTCTATTTCGCAAAAAGAAATCTATTTCGCACATTCAATATTTTCAGATATTGAACAGAGAACCGTTGACAATAGATCGTTCCGAGGCCTACATTGGTGTTCTCGTTGATGACCTCACAACTAAGGGAGCCCCCGAACCTTACAGAATGTTTACCAGTCGTGCCGAATTTCGGTTGTTCCTCAGACCAGATAATGCAGATTTAAGGCTTACTGCCAAGGGTTTTGCATTAGGACTTGTTTCTAAAGAAAGATTAAATCGAGTAGAACGTATATCAAGGTTGCTAGAAACAAAGCGAGAGATTTTGCTGGGAATCGTCAAGCCACTGACGGAGTGGCAAAACTATCTAAAATGTACCTTTACGTCACATGAACCTAAGAGGTAAGAAGAAGTGAACTAGTAGATTAGTAAAAGAGTAAGTAAAAGTTTTGTTAAAGGAAAACAATGAGGAAATCTTAATGTACACTATTGCATTGTTTATTTAGCTTGTTTGAAATGCTAGCATTCGATTTCATATCCGTTGAGGATATACGGACACGTCTTCAGGACGTATTACCCGAAAACTTTTTCAAAGACGACGAAGAAATCTTAAGACGACTAAAAATTGAAAGCACCTATGCTCTTGCTTTGGAACGACAGGCGTTAGAGGTTGAGCAGTTAAAGAAGGAACAGTCACTGCGGTTTCCGGAGAATTTCAACTTTTCCGAGTAAGTAATCTTGTAAAAATCGTTTGTATATTTACTAATGACTAACTGTATTCTTATTTAATGAATTTGATTGAAAGTTCAAGAATAAGTCTGTCGCACGAAGAACAAGAGAAATTGGGAAATTCCCAGCCATGTGACGTATGAATAACAATACATTTATTTATGCACTAGCACAATATTCTCGCGGTCACGATTAATTAATTGTAAGTTGGTTGGTTGATTGGTTGTCCTTGTAATGTCTACAGATTGCCTCTGCCAGTAGAATTCCCGGAGTCACACCGTCTGCCATTATTAAGTTGATCCAGTTCTTAAAACGCCACGGCCACGATGAAGCAAGACTTCAAAATTCAAAATTATAATAACTCCGATGACTAATAATTTTTTAAATCAAAAGTAGTGAAGAGATTTACTATTTAATTAGTTTAAGTACATACAAAAACCGCTATAAAATAAACGCATGACACGTAATATTTTGACTTAAGCCATATAAATTACTGTTCACAAAAATGTATTTCATTAGCTAACCAAGTGCATAAATACATTTCACAACATCAATTTATTTTTATTTTTTGTTAAAGTACATATATGTTATGTGTTGCTATTCATATGCCCAGGATTTAAACGACAAAGACAAACTAACAACTAACAACCATATGTATTTAAATTAAAGAAAGAGAAAATGTAAATACAAACCCATTTCGCGGAGGTTTCATTGATCCTCCTCGTTAATGTTATTGCATACTGACTGACACTGACATTCTGTACAGATTTACAAATCATACGGTTCGATGATTTTACCTCCATCAAATTACAATGTGAATGTTTACGAAACATTTAAATGTAAATAGTAATAAGTTATTTTATTCAGCCCCAAAGATCTTCGGATCGTCCAAATTTGTACATGAGGGAGCTCGCGAATATGAACAAATTCTGAAGGAACACTGCAACTCCATAATACGTCTCTGCGTGACCTATGAATGAAAAATACATATTAGCATGACATTATTGAGATTAGTAATAATAATAATTAGATTAGATATAAAATGTTGAACGGCAAAACTCAAAACTAATAAGTTAATGGAACGGAAAAACTTTACAAAGTGTCAATAATACATACGTATAAAACCAACAACCAATAACAAAAAATAACGTGTTAATTAATAATAATACAATACATAATAATAATTAATAATAATTAATCATAATTAATAATAATAATAATGCAAACTATGTAAATGTAAACTAAAAGCACCAAAGACCCCCAAGCATACTATTGGAAAGGACGTAACCAGCAAACAGAATCCATCCGGCAGCAATCAGGCTGGCAAATCCAACGACAAGTCCTGTAAACAGCCACAGACGAGCTCCACGGGGGCCAAAACAACCATCAGTGAAAGCATCACCTCGGAGTTGTCCATTTGACACAGAGTTGATCCTTTATGTACATATTGAGATACAAACATGGTTTATTAACAAATTTACCATTTAGCTAGAAAAATATGATGAATGCATATAACAGAATTCTTACATGAACAAAGCTATTGTTCCAAACACACCGCAAACATAGTAAGCACCCTGAAAGTCATGAGATGTAGGACCCTGCGCGGCTACGTCAATTATTATCCACCAGCCAGTGAAAAACTGCAAGAAAAAAGAAGTGCGATGTGACATGGTTGATACCGACATGACATGACACATGCCCGAGCACGCAACTGTAAAACGTGTATTTAGCTTTAATCTAATCCATCCAATTATGATGTACCAGGGCTCCGGCAACAGCAGCAGCAATAGAGTTCCGTCGTTCTCCTTCAATACAATCGCATCTCGCGTTGTCCAATATTCCCGACATTGTCACTAGACTTGGTGAAACAAGGGTTGATAAAATGTGAAACACCAACCACCGCCACAATGATGTCTATTTAAATCCTCAACCACAACTAACGGTGACAGTAGTGAAGTGGTTGGTAGTACAGAATATAGTTGGATTAACTGAAAAAACAAAGGGTGAAAGGGAAATTAAAATCCTACAAAACGTTAATTAACTACATACATATTAACAGGTTCAAATCATGTTCTAATTATTAGACTAGCGAGATAGTAGTAGATAGATACCCAGTTATACCATTTTAATACACACGCCCACACAACTATCAATGGTAATAAGAAATCTGGACACAAATCAAACTTGAAGCAACTAATACTAGTAGCCCCACGAGCCCTGCGTACTTTAAATGCGTAGGATTCTTCTCTTAAATATTTGCTACACAAAATATGCCAAATCACAAACCATGAAAGATTAAACTTGGGATTGCTATAATTCATTGAGAAGAAAGGATTTGTTGGAAGATGCTTTTTTTATTTGACACTTACTTACAACATATAACATGCTTTCATCACATTAAGATCGAAGTAGGAAAGGAAAACTCGCATTTTATTTTTTGGGTGGTTCTAATTTGTCATTTTAAAAAATTGGGATTAATACTCTCACAACATTTTACTAGCCTTTATTACTACGTAATATCACTCAGCTTTTTTTGTGTTGCTAAATTAAAACAGCTTGACTGTAAAACTGTGTTTTACCTGTTAAACTAACCCTGTCCCTAACTCGATCCCCAGAGAGTCAGTCCTGCGGTGAGAAAGTAGTATTAATGTGGAATGTGGCAATAATAATAAATAAATAAATACTTAAATAAATAGGAAGTACTTACTACATTCAACAATTCTAGATTTGCCAATCGATTATTTATTTATTTATTAGTATTTTTTATTTTATCACCACAAAACTTGCAACAACAACAACAATAATAGTAGACAGATGACTTTGCCACTTTGCTTGCTTTGACTTTCGTTCACTTGCACTTCAAGAATGAGGAATACCTATAGGTAAAAAGTAAAGAATAGTAGGAAGGAGGATTGCTTGATGGATAAAGAAAGGATCCGCTTGCTAGATAGCTCCTCAACTCCTCACTCCTCATATATGTGTGCAAGCAAGTGTGCAATAGTGTGCATGCATTAAGACGGATGATGCGTAGCAAAAATTAGTGTAGGTAAGTACTTGTTATATGAATGAAATGAGAGTGACAAAGTGAGTGTGACTCACTCACAAGCTTTGCTTCATGTGAATCAATTCAATCAATATATTGTATTGATATTGATATATTGTATTGCCTGTGTTAGTAAAAAACATGAAACTGAAACAGTAACATGACGAACGACTATGTTTACAATAATTATTACAAATTATCATTGGTCATACTATGCTACTACATAATTACACAACATGAGAAGACAGACCAAGGGAAATATATGCTGGTGTAGTGTTGTAAACGAGGGCGACATTAAATACAGAGAAGAATGCATAACATAATATTGCAGAGTTGTTGGAAGTGGAAGTTGGAATTGGAAACAATTTGATTGGAAATGTGGAATTGGAGTTGTAATTCGTGGTATACATACCTACATTTGCCTTTGCCTCCAAAAGGTAATTGTGCAAGCTGGCTATTATAACTGAAAGGGTACATAAATCCTACAAGACAATCAAGCCAACAAGAAAGCACTCATAAATCTGGAATAACGTGCATCAAGTCAGTGAATAAATCTATCATTTCCATACACGTACATACAAAATAAGTATATCAAAATGTACACTGAAAAAATACGAGACTTTCGGTCGGAGTCCGACCGTCGGACTGTATATTATGATGACAAATGACAACGCTGCATTAGCTGCACGTGCATTGTAAATCCTCTTAACCAAAAATGTAAACCGATTAAATCTGAGACTGAACTTCACGGAATAAAGTAGGAAAGAAATAAGAAATCTTGAATAATATAACAAATGAAATGAAGCACCATTCACCATTCGTCAAAAAATGAGCAGTGTGGATTTTATTTTATGGTTGTAAGTTGTAACTCTTTGTTGAAAAAAACATGGCAAACCCATTTATTTTGCCCTTTGCTATTCTTATTCTCTTCTCTCAAAATATAACATGTTTACTTTTTATTTTAACGTATGATGTGTGTAAAGTAAGTACGAGATAAAAACACCATAAACAAAGATTCGTATTTGTAAAGTATTTAGATGCATTAAATACTTTGATATTAATCGAAATAGTTGTGCTTTTGTAGCAAATTCGCCTAATGTTTCTTGGATTTTGTTACTGTAACCCAACCATCGTCGTCTGGATCCGTAACAAAATTCTTCCCTGTTCTATGATGAGATGGACCAGGATTTTCGGAGGTGTTAGGATCGTGAAGAGGGGGAGCTTCATCCACCTCCATATCCTTTAAATTAAAATTATGGCAAATAAAAATTAGACATTCATTCATATTGTTGGTAATATTGACGTAAATCCGAAATAATAAGGTTCTCACCTCGTCTTCGCATTCTTCATCTGAAGAATTATCCTCATTCTGCGTCTGACAAGAATGCTTTGGTTTAGGTTTAGCAGCTTCATCGTCTAATTTTTTGAACAATTCTTCCAGCTCTGATTGTTTACCTCCTGTCGCAAGTTTGAAATGTTTGACTAAGTCCTCTCCAATGGCTTCAAGTGAGTTGTCATCAACAATCGTGTCCAATTCTTGGTTCATAATTGTTCCTAAAAATTCCGCTACTTCGTCTCCATCCAGATCCTCTACCAAATGAAAAAATATAATAAAAATCAGCATATCATATACATTAAGAAAACGACTCAATCAGACGTTTCAAGAAATCCAATCATACTGATGCATTCGTATCGTAATAGTAGTAAAAAATAATAATAGTGTACCATTTTGGTAAAAGTAATCTTCAGTGGCTTGACACATCCAAATAGCAATTTCTTTACCGTATGATCCTCCTTGGCCATTTTCTACTGCAAGCTGCAAAAGAACAAAAGAACACAATCGTCAGGCGTGAACAATATTGAACACAATCACAACTTTTTATAACTTATCCGCCCCCCCCCACGGCCGTCCCACCAAGCCATCAAGTTACCATAAAAGCTATTATGTTGTATACCTGCAGGGCCTGCCAGTTCCTAAAGAGTTTGTCAATTGATATCCGAAAAACTGGATTTCTCTGCTGACTGTGAGAAGTAGCCATTCTCACAAGATGACTGATGGAGTCGACGGGACAATACAAAACCAAATACTTATCTACAAAACTTGCACTATTTTTAAGGTGTTTTTATTTATTTAATAACATAAATATAATCTCTACACAGAACGAGAAAGGGACTTGATGTGGTTGATGTCATCAATCAAAACATGCTCAAATGCTCACCAAAATTATGCACGTGCATTGTGAATTTAAACATTGAAAATCTGTATCCATCCATCCACAAAACACAGCACAGCACACAGTCCATATTACATTTCACATTTCACACTACCCAATTTACACTTTTGCACACCAGCAGCAGGAGCACAGTAGTGAGTGAGTTGAGTGAGTGCAGCAGCACACACGACTTCAATGGAACAAACGGAACGTGAACATCTTTTTTTTCTGTTCTATTCTACAAAGTGTATGTATCTACAAAGTGTTTACCTCAGTCAGAGCTGCAGAGTTCCCCAGATCAAGCGGGGTATGATATATCCAAATATCCAAAATAGTGACGATCATGTTCATTTTTGCAAATTCTTTGTTAACAAATCCAATGTATTATTGCACACAAAATCAGCTCAGCTGCACAAAATTGCACACTTAAAACACTTCCTATAAAACAAGATACTTGCGTTAAATATAAAAACGTTCTCCGATAGTCCGTGCTATCGATCCGACAGAATTGTGGCTCTTGTACTCTTCGTGACAGAATTTGTAAATGTTGAATGTGCTGAGCTGAGGTCATGTAACGTGTCACAATACAATACAATTGACAATTATTTCAAAAACATAGTTTATACTAATTTTAAGACTCGGTTGGATTTTTATTTTTAGGACGTAACTTTATTTATACACACAAGTCCTGGGTGTGGAGGCAGACTGTGTGTAAATCTGTGTAAAAAAATGTGAATGTCTGTAATTGACGGTGACGGACTGGACATCCTTTTTAACATTTAATTAAAAAAGCACACATACTATGGTTCATGGTTCGTTAAATATGGAGTTTGCCACCTCCAGAGTTCCTTCAATACAGGAAATCTCATCGGATAAGGATAGGGTTAATGCGCTATACGCACCTTTTCGTCCGCGAGAGGCAAACC
Source organism: Dicranocentrus wangi (assembly GCA_036850665.1). Lineage (NCBI taxonomy): Eukaryota > Metazoa > Arthropoda > Collembola > Entomobryomorpha > Entomobryidae > Dicranocentrus > Dicranocentrus wangi. Next base: position 2,515 of record JAANSN010004997.1, on the reverse strand, counting down.
CTGAACATTATGAGCGTAAAGTGAAGTTTTGGTCAAAGGCGATAAATGAATATGGGGCGGCGTGTCATCGAATTTCATTTACTGTGAAAGAGCTCCAAAAGGAGTTCAGGCTTGAAGGGAAATCCCCGGTGTGTCTGGGAGGTGTGATTAGTCAATTTCAGAGGTAATTAATTTAATTAATGGTCAGTAGTAGAGTAGAGTAATAACTAGAGGCACGTTACGAGTCAATGACATGATTGATATCAAAAGTTTGTGTCTCATCAATGTTAATTATGCCGAGAATAATGCTATATATTTATGAAGGAATTGTGGTTTTTTGCAGAGATGGAACTGTTGCCTCTGAAAGCGATTTCAAAGAAAATTTAAGAGCAGCGGAAGGATGGACAGCTTGGTCACAAACATCAGTTCGGAGAGTATTTCGTAAAGTTGGAACATATATTCCTTCGCCTATCAGCTATTTTTATAGGCCTACGGAGGAGGAAATTAGATTTATTCATTTAGATCAATTGAAGGTAAGATTTGCTCGCTTTCTTTATACGTTTTATATAGAAGCAATGTCACGTTAATAGTTGTAATTATTCCACTCTTTTGTCTTACATATGAAATATAGGAAAGAGCGGAATCTATACTAAATGAATCAACGTTGCAAAACAAACTTATAAATATTCCTACATGGAAGTCAAAGGCTACCGATCTTACTAAACTGTCCGATCCGATGGATTTGGAGTACTTGATAGGATATCTGAGGGCCACGAAGCGTCTAGCTACGGACAAAGTTGGCTCAGAAGATGTTTTGCTCATGTGTGGTCCAGGAGCAGTGCCAAAAGTTTCAGTTGTTGAGAAAGGGAAGTATGATATTTTTAGAACAAAAGAAATTTTAGAAACTCAACTTAGTGATATTACGGAAAAGGCACAACAAGCGGAGGACAGGGCGAGATCATCGATGAAACAAGGTCGACGTAACACAGTAAGTTTTTCGCGGGGGAATGTTGTTGCCGTTGTTGGTTATTAATTTACTTTGTACGGATACATTGGTATTTGATATTGCTGTATTTTTAATTGAATTGAATTCTTTAGGCAAAGCATGAACTGAGGCGGAAAAAGCTCTTGGAGCAACGAATGGATAAACTGCTAACTATGGTTGATAATTTAACGGTGCTCGGAATGCAGATAGAAGACGCCGAGTCCGATGCTGTTGTAAGTGTTATTCTGTACGAGTGTACAATCAAACATTTTATGCATTGCTGGTATCTGACCTTAATTGTTTGCTGTTGCTCAGATGATATCGGCTTACGAAGCTGGCAAAAAAGCATTAGCAGGTGTATTGGAAGATAAGCAGCTGAACGCAGATCGAGTAACGGAAGCCATGCTAGATATACAAGAGGTATAATCATTATTAGTAATCCGGCCGGATAATTTACCTTTAGATGTTTCATTTTGTTAAATGTATGCTTATTTTAATTGTAGCTACTGGACCAGCATGCGGATGTCTCTGCAGCATTGTCCCAACCGATGGATGGTCGTGATTCTGAAATGGCAGATTTAGAGGAAGAATTAGAGCTGCTAATGAAGGACGATGAGAAGGAATCTGTCACATCCGAACCTGCTCACCAGCCGGAGCCTGCCAAGTTTGCAACTCACGATGTTGAACATTTTGATGAAGATGAAGCTATAAAAATGCTGGAAGCGTTAGAGTTAGACGGTAAATTAAACAGTTTTATTGGAATCTAAAGGAATCATGTTTTCTTTTTCATTTTAATTGGTATTGCGCTTACAGGTCTTCAAGATTTGAGTGCCAATGTTTTGTCTTCAACCTCAGGAAAACTTGATAAAAGTGGGGATATTTGAAGGTTGAAAACATTAATCCTGTAGACAGTAAGTAGGCACTTCGTAAAAACGACTTCGACTGACGATCGTGAATGATTTTCTGGTTGTGTTGTGAACCTATGATGGTGGTAATTGCATGGAAATTTGATGAGTCCGAATTAGTGCCTTCATATAAGATTACACTGTGCCTTGTGCTGTACCTTAACGAATTTCAATTTAATATACCGGCCGTTGCGGTGCTGCGTTTCGCAAGAATTGAAGCTTTTTCGAGAAGTTTTTTGAGATGAGCTACAGGCAATTTCAACTGACACTAAACGGTTTATTTGAAACCGATCTTTTATGGTAATATAAATAACGAAGTGAATTGAGTGGATTCTTTTAACTGTAACCAGAGAAAGTGGAAGAATTTTATTTCTAGTAAACCTATCTTTCAACTGGTATTGTTTTAATTTAATATCTGATACTGACTAATGTTTAATAATAGATATGCTCTTTCCTCCTAGTGTATTCAATCAATACTTTATTGATTACGCTTTATTAAAGAAGAATAAATGAGTCATTATGGTTTAATTTGGGACTCCAGCAACTCCAGCTTACTGTATGAACGGTGTGCCCTGAATGACTGATGTTGTTGTGACTGTGAGGTGTATGTAGAAATCATAACTGACGTAGCAGAAGTTTTAAGAAT
>JAANSN010004996.1:0-13479 GCA_036850665.1 Dicranocentrus wangi | reverse complement strand
CCATACCGCTATACGCGGTGTGGTGGTGGTGATGGTGATTCGGCTGTGGATGAATGAATCAAATAAGATGGACGGCTCTGGCTGGATGATGATTAAATGAAGATGAAGTTTTGGTGATGTGATGAAAAATAGAGAATGAAAATGCCCAGAAATATATTGCAAAGCAAAGAATTGGTTGTTGCACCACAAAGATAGATAGACCTATATCGTTTGCAGAGAGCTTTTATTGTCCTAAATGTTAAACCATTTTCCCCCTCCAGTCATCTAATTTTAACAAAAACAGAAGGAAAGGCGTAAGTAAGCAAGAACAGTAAAATATCGTATATGTACATATAACATTATTATTGCACATGTGGAGGAGTCAACTTTAGCAGGTTGACTACCAAACTATAGTCGCAGTCTCATATAATCATATAATATAGGATATTGCATATAGGTACGTGTCTCTTTTGCGCCAGGGAATAATTGTAACTTGAGGATTTTCTTGCTCTTTCAATCGAGCTCGTAGGTCGTACAGAGTGAACCACAGTTTTGCAGAGGGGTAGGCGGATCTTTTCATATTTTTCTTCTTGCAGATTCCCATACAATATATATATGTATATATGTATGTATTAAAAACACGTTGGTTGCTTTTCGCTTAAATTAAATAAAAACATGATTTCTATTTACTTCTATAATATTGATTCTGCAATAAAAGTGATGATGATGATGATGATATGATGTAGGGAGGGATCGGCTAGGCGTTAGACATATAAAACTGTACAGCTGCAGTAAAGGCCATGTTGAAGCTAGGCATAATATACGTATATACATAAATATATCATTTATCCTTTCTCGAAATGCGTGGATTTTGGAGTTTATTAGCGTGGTGCTGCTGCTGTTGCTCATGCTCCTGTAATGCGAATCCTAAGCAATTATCTAGGTGTTGAAGCAACCACCCATTTCGTTTACCTGTCTGTGCAATAATCAGCGTGGTGACTAGGAAATAATATCCGTTTTGGTTACCGCACAAGTCATTATTCTGAATTTAAAAGCTCATCTTCAATATCACAATTCTCCGAAGGAAAATGTAATTTTGGCCAAAAGGGTTTATTATTATATTTCGTGTATTCGTTTAAAGCATATGAACTGGTAGGAGTTGGACTAAATTCAAGTGGAACAAGCAACGGAAGAAGGTTTCGTTTCTCATTGATTATATAAAAAGTATTCCAATAGGTAGGCGGGTTATATTGCAATGTAATAATGCGGAAGGGAAAGGAAAGCTCCGTCCGATATTGAATATTTTATGAGGATAGCATTTCACTAGATATATACATACTAGTATTCTATGGAAACAATAATGGATTATTTGGACTGTATAACGATTAATTAACCATTTCCTCGAGGAAAATGAACTTTTCATTGTGTTTTGTGTTATCAAAATTGATCGAGGCCAGAGATGAGGAGAATCGTGTCACTCACTGGCGAGTGGCAATAAGTTGTCCGTTGACGTGAGTGTATAAAGGAGGAGGGTGGAGGTGAGGTGGCTCTAAATCAGGATGACACATGATATGATGACAAATATTACATAAATACCTAGATATATCTTCTTCCTACGTGTACGTCTAGGTACACATTAAACTCGGCGGCGGCGGCGGCGGCGGCGATGAACTAGTAATGTCCAACCAATTTTAGAAGACGCTCTCCCATTGTTTATTATTATTATTATTATCCCATACAATTTGAAAGGTTAAGGGATGAAAGAAGTCATATTGTCTTTTGTCCTCCACAAAAAGCATTTCGTCCTCTCCTCCGTCCGTCCTACTACAAATGTCTAGAGTAATGGGTGCATAAAATAGGTTATTGGTTGTGAGTTGAGTGGAAAGAGCACGTTTTGACTGGATATGTAATATGTAGATTTGAAATGAGATGAAAGAGGAAACTGCTGACTTACCACCACCACCATCACTACTACCAACCACCACCACCGACAAAAGCCAGAAAGCATTTTTATGTAGAAAGCACATACATATATACATAGATACCTTGGTTCGAAAGGTATGTATAACGTTTAGAAAATAGGAAAGAGAGTTGGATCTCCATGTGCGTGTATGTGTATATATGGCGTGTAATTTAATGTAGATATATATAACATCAACCGAGAGAGCAGAGGAAGGGTGTTTGGAGACGCAGCAGTGAATTGTTTTTATGTTTTCTACTACTCCTACTGCCTCCATGGCTGGTTCGTTCGTTCCTTCTTCATTGCGTTGTCGGAGTGATGTATCCAAGAAGTTTCCCTACATGATCATCATATTACATACATATATACCTATAGTTACCTAAGCGCCTAAGCTAAAAACGAGATTCATATAGGTATATTATTTTTTTGTATAAAAAATATGTATGTGTGTATAATGTTCCATCCAGCTATATAGGGTCCATTTGGAAGTATAACTTATATATTAAATTTGGGAGCTCCCTTACCCGAGATCGCTTTTTATGGCTGCCCACCAGACTTTGTCAAAGAAAAAAAAAGGTTTATATGAAAAACTAGGATTTTTTTTCTACAACTCTCTGACAGAACAAGCTGAAATGAGATAGAGGAATGAATCCTGTTCAATGTGGTAGAGTCAGTGTCGGAGTGATACAATGGTGCAAAATAAAACGGATCAGGTATACCTAGTCCATTCGGAATCATTAGTTGCCTTGAGAGCGTGTGTGTATGTGTGTGTGGCTTAAGATGACAGGTAAAAGTGTCAATTGACAAGGTTTGTCAGGAAGGGATGTGCTCATCAATGCATTAATTACGTAACACATCTATTTTACTAATTACATAGGTATGCAGAGAGGTTGTGTTTTAAAAGATGCACTGCGTGCCTGAAAATTGTGTGGTAATAAAATGCGACACGAAAGCCATTGTATTTAGAAATAAGCGACATAAGTGACGCCACTACTGTACTTTGCTATATGCTGGTGAAATTTGTAAATAAAGATGCGGACGGACGGAAGGGTGTGTTTGCGTCAGTAATTATTTTGGAGATGTGCCATATTAAAAGCTGTAAGCAAACAATGAATCTGCCCGACCGTTGAGTTCGTTCGGTCGGACGGAATCCTATACCACCACCACGGTAATACACGTCAGGTTTCTGACATCTGGGATTTTTACACCATTTTCAAAGCTGCTAGAAATTTATTTGAAATATATACGAGTATGTGTGTGTGTAGAGTAGAGTAGACATTCCCTTCCCTTCCATTTTGGATTCGGATGGATACAATTTCTCTCGTCAATTTCTCAAAATGAGTTTTAGCTTTCGTTAGAGCAGCGTGTTGTAGGTATATGTATACATATTTTGGGTGGATACCTATATTTAGATTGATATGATAAATCCATCAAGTACGAGATGCTTTATAATTTATTACTCATACACTAAACTTATCAACTTTATGATTTTGGATAAATTTATATTGAGCTGGTGGAATGTATAGGGATATAGGAAAAGAGGGTTTAAGAAATACGGCATTCATTTCATGGTTGTTCTTGGAGTTCTTCTTTATCCACAATTCCACTCAATATTATTATAACGTCGTCAATATAAGTGTGCTAATAGGTATTTATAGTTTTCCTTCTAAGCTAATGATTATTATTTTATTTGATGATGAAGAGGAGATTGTATTCCTGTTTGGATATTTTTTTTACTTGTTGTGCAACGCAATCGAACATAACCTTGCTTTATGTAATTTCATAACGGCGATGTCATACTTCAATAATTACTTATTATTATTACTTGTTTTAAGAGTTTCATGCTGTTTATTTATTACTTTGATTTCCATTTACAATACAATATCTATTATCTATTCATGACTTTTTCAATGCTATTATTCCAATGATGAATATACATATTGTCTTTGACGTGTTTGCAAGAAGCTCATCCGTGCAAATTGTGCAAGATTTGGCCATAGTGTATATTGGTGAAGAGTTTTAATTCGCCAAGTGTGCTGCTACATAGCATAAAGGAAATTGTATAAAATTTTTGAATTATATATCATTTTTGAATGCCGGTTGAAAGAACCTTGGCTTGGGTACAAGGGCAGATGTCGCACACTTTCTCGTGGAAATTAGTTGGCACGATGACATTTCCCCAAACTTCCGTAATATGGGGCATGTGTGCCGTGTTAAAAAAGAAGATAAATTAGCGGCTTTTTATGCCTATTTCGCTACAAAAATGTTTTGAGAATACCGGCTGCTCGCCCAATTTAAAAATCTGGATTCAAGTATTATATTATGGCCAACTTCATTCAACATTAAATTTGTTTAGATGAGGCTCGGCTCGGATCTTTTGGGGATTTAAGACACAAAGGGATGCTTTATATCAACAGTATCCCCGCGACATGCTGCACTTTTAACAAAAAAAAATCCAATTAAAATCCGCGATCAAAGGTATTTGGGAACATCAGAGAAGAAGAAGAAGAAGAAGAGCATCATGCATGCACATTTCCTCCGCGTTCCACCTGCCATGTATCCCAGCCAAGATTTCCCTCTTGGTGATGCTCCACATCTGCATCATATATATACTCGTAGGCATATCTCTGGATAATGTAACAGAGGCAACGGGGATTCTTCTTGTATTATTGCACCGAAATTTACAGTTGAAAGAAGATAGAATGTTCTCTGGAATGGAAAAGCTTCTTCTCCGGTTTCTGGCTGCCGCTCATATATGGGAAAACTCTCCTCTTTTTGTTGAACACAATTCCCCTTTCTATCGCTTTCGTATTAGCAATGCAGTATAACGACTACTACCACTAGCTTCCGTATTTGCTCCTTTTACTTTTCCCAGATTCTCTTCTGGATTCGCTTTCCTCCTCCACGTCTTCCATTCTATTTCTCTTTTCTTTTTCTTTTTTTTTTGCTGGGCAACTATGAATAAGAAAATCGGTACAGAAAACGGGGAAAATCAGCAAAAAGGAGAGCTGTTTTGCTTTTTTTTATGGGTATAGAAAAAGAGGAGGAAACTGGGAAGCTGGCAACTAGCAAGTAAACATGTAACTGTAAGCTCTCCTGCCCAGAATAAATACAATGTCTAGGATTTAACATAAGTTTGAGTGTTATATTGGGTTACACACCGGTTCCATCCATCGGGTTTATAATATGGCCTGTATATGAATGTATATTGCTTAATACTTCGTACTCCCACCACCACCACCATATACTACCACCCCACCACCACCACCACCACCACATGCACTACTATCACCATCGCCACGCTGCTCTTCTTCTCCCCAACAACTTTCATACTTTAGTCTCAAGTTTTGTTCAACTCTCTCTGGCAGGCAGGCAGCAAAGGCCTAGCTGAATCTCTCTTTTTTGGTTTTAATAAATGGAGCAATGTGTTTTTTCCTTGATGCTTGTCTTGTCCTTTGGCTGCTTTTCCTCCCTCTCTCCGTCTTCTCCTTCATCATTTATTCTTTCCTCCTTTTGTTATTACTTCGTTCGGGTAATTTCCTCGTTTTACTATCACCCACCGACGCTCCTCTCTCTCGCTACCATACCACCACACAGCAATCAGTTCTTTCCTCATTGTTCATTGTTCGCCAATAAATAAATCAGCTTTTAACTGAAATTCTCAACGGTGTGCTAATGACCATGGGAGCATTACATAAACAATTATTTTTTGCTGTTAAATGATGAATGTGGACGTTCCATGCGAGCCCGTGTACTCCAGTCCAGCCCTATATACGCTTCAGCTATTAGCTGTATTTTATTTGAGCTTCCTTGCCAAATGCCAATAATTGCCATGCTATGATGCTATTATTTCGTTAATTATGTAAAAAATGTGAAGTTTGAATATATGAGAGAGCACCCTCATTTGATAATACATTTATTTTTTTAATTCATGTATTCCAGCTGGTTGGATGCTTGGGGAAGCATGCCACGTATACTTTTTACAAATCAATACGGATTGGAGAACGGACACTCTCCCTTGCCAGTTTCTTCCCGGTTCGAATCTGGCCAGACTCCGCTATTTTAAGTATTGCGGAAGTACAGCTCCTCTGGAAAGATAGAAACGAGTGTCTGTGCAGTCTCCGTCTTTATTTTCTTCCAGAAAATACACCGTATGGACGATTCTCATCCCATGGCGAGGTACGTACTCTACAAAAAAGATTTTTTTTCTTCTCTTCTCCCTTTTTTATCTTCTTTTTACTCTTCCCTCTCGCCTCTCTACCCAAACCAAACCATCTAGAGTTTCTCATTTCATTACAATTTTCTACATATTGGATCTCACCGCGCTTCGTGTTGTTTCCTGGAAACGTGTTTGTCTAAATTGTGAAAATAGGAAGAGGACACCACCATAATCACCCTATATATTTGAGAGCGTTGTTGAAGCATTTCAATTTAAAACTCCGTCCGGGTAGAGTTCTATAACCATATTCTGGCCTGCACCCATCCATCCCCTGCATATTGTTATCCTATGTTTCTCGTCATGCCTGTCGGCTTTTGCCAACAGAATACGTGCGTTACCTGCCTGCCTGCCTGCTCTCTTTCCCATTTCTGACATGACAAATATCAATCACTAAATTGATTTTCATATAAATTCCTCGTACTCGTAACACAACACACATCAATCGAGTGAGTGAGTGAGTACCTTACGCTTTTACCTTGTTTCCGTTCCAAATATATTTGTGTATCCCTAAGTGAAGATCAATCTAGAAAAGAAAAAAAAACTTTCATGTCCCATTTGGACATTTTTTTTCTTCTTCTTCTTCCTTCTTTGTTATTACATTACATTACATTACTCACTTGTGGAGCTGCTGTTTCCCTTTGAAGCCCGCATCTATACCTACTCCCTTTCTAGAGCGTTTTCGTTAGAAATCGATCTGATCATGTCACTTTTATTTAAAACTTTTTAATACGGAATATGAGCCAAGAAGAGTTAAGAGGAAGGAATATACAAGCTCCTATCTCCATCGAAATCAAACTGTTGAAGAAAAAAAATCAAGAGAAAACAAACATTTTTTCCTGGTTCCGCCAAGTTCCAACACACAACCAGGCTGTGTATCGGGAAAAAAATTGCATGCCCATTACGAGTCCTTAGTCAGTATCAGTATATATAAACTCCAGGGTGCAATCCTCGGCGGCTACTGTACATATTATATGTTGTTATTCTAGATGTTTTTAATAGATACTTGTGTTATTGCCTATGTAGCGTATTGACGGGCTTTTTAGTTTAGAATGTGCATTAAACTAAACTACTACTACATTTCATGCATGTATTTCCTTGTGTGTATAGCCACCTCTTCTAGATAGACTAACAAAAAATGTACAATATACATTTTTTTTATGATACGAGAGCCTGCCTGCTTGGTTGTCGTCGCGTAGAGTTGAGAGTTTTGAGAACAAGGAAGGAGAAGGAATTTCCCCCTTCAATAACGTATATATAAAGCAGAGCGTCACACACAGAAAGGGAAACGCACAGATCGATAATGAAACTTAAGTACGTGGGATCAAAATGATTTTAGTTTTGGAAAGACTTTTATATATTTTCCAAGTGGATATTTTATACAGAACAAAAATTGACTATTATTGCATTATTGCTTTGTCCGTTTGATCTTCCCAGCTCTATCCCACCACTCACAAGTTTTGCACACTTTTATGTCGACTCTCAGAAAAACATGTTTAATTTGTGACAGCACCCGATGTATGAATACAGCACACGGCAATTATAACTGCATTACTGTCTTTCCGCTCCTCCAAATGTTCATATTGCAAAAAAGTCCTCCTTCACCTGCTCACCACCACTACCACCCTACCGTCGTCGTATATGAGTGGTTTTCAGCTGAAAATATATAGGTACATATTTTGTAGAGGAGGCATCTCATCATCATTCATACTCGAGGAGTTGATATTATTAACATCACAGCAGTTTGGCAGTCTTTTTTTTTTTAAAGTTTTGATAATTAGAGCCATGTGTTTTTTTGATCCGTATAAACATTTCTGAGAGCACGGATCAAAAACGGATACGATTTATATGTGAAAAAAAACGTGGACACAGTTTCGTTGTTGCATGCATGCCAATGCCAACTCTCAAGCTGCTGTATAGGAGGTCGCCAGACCGTTGCTTTTTGCTCCTGCTGATGATAGAAGAGCCATTCATTCACCACGAAAGCCAGGTTTTATATTTTCTACCCTTGTTTTATAAACGATTTTTATGCGTTATGTCACGTTCGCAGGGGCAGCAACGTGGAGGATAAGTGAAGTCAATGCCGAAAAATGGAGGAGAGGCGAGGAAGGGGGAAATGGAAAGTGTACACATGAAATCAATGTATGTATTATTATGTTTCGTCGTATGTGTTGTGTTGTGTACGTTCGTCGTACGCGGCGTTTTAGGTGGTAGGTACGTAACTGAGGTATCCCTGTATCCCATTCGAGCCATCACACAAAAAGTGTGTGGCTATAATCAATACTTTTTTCATTCTGAACTGCATATTTTCCCCCTTAATATCCATCTCTACAGAAGCAGCAGACAGAGTGTGATGCGATGAGACGAGGGAGTTCGACTTTATCATGTTGTACTAAAAGTGGAACGATTACCACACATTCATTTGATGCTCAGCGTTCCATCCCGCTTCCTTCATCTGGGTGACACACTAGACACACTACTGCACACTGCAAGAAGAAGAAAACAAAAGCTTGTCTTATTGTCACTCCGTTATCATCATCATGTATGTAGTTAGTATTAAATGCTTAACGGAGCTGCTGGTTGGCGGAGGCTCAAATCAATATAGGTACTTATAAAATATATAGTTATGTACATAGATGCTAGATACGAAAAAAAACTTGTGTGTGATTAAATTGTAACTTTATATCGGAGAGTCAGAGTGGAACAAGCATACAAGCTCATCTAGCCATGTAGTCGCCTGTCAAACTATTTCCTCGTGAAATGTCACATGATATAAGTAAAATTGGAAAGAGTTGGAAATTCCTCGTTACCTTTAGACGACGGGGCAAAAAAATAAATTAATGCGATTTTTCTCGACTACTTTGATAACAATCCGCCTTTTGCATCTTGTAGATGAACAAGTCTGTCCATATTCCTTCCTTTCCACTGAAAAACTCTCTCTCTCTCGCTGAATCGCTGAAATGAGTGAGTTGTTACAAGGAATCTGTCATGACCTTAATTATTAGCGTGATCAAATGGGAAAACGATATATATGCTGTGAAGAAATGTTACAAGAATCCATTACAGATAGTCTAATTCCATATTAAGCTGATGTGAGCAGCCGAAACGGGTCATTTTCGTTTCCTCATCATTTATTATTGCCCCTTCTTCGTCTTCTTGAGTTCATGAAAGTTCTACGACTACCAGACCAGCAGCAGCAGCATGCATGCAGCGGTTCGCCGTACCGCTTTTCCAAGTAAAAGAAAAAAAAAACTGCGTGAAAAGAGAAACGCTGGGTTTAGAGGTTTGGTGGAGTTTGGAGGAAAAGGGAAACGTTTTCGGCGTACTACAACATAGATACATACATCATATAAACAATATATATATATTATATTGTATAATATCCTTCTTTTTGGAGAGAGCGATGTATATTATACTTGCGACGAAGAAGAAGAAGGAGTTGTGTGATATACGAGTCTAAATGTTTACATGAGGGTATTAAGGAAAACCCCTTTTCTTCAATATGTCGCGCTGTATATATGCACTCCACTGCTGGCATTCAGATTTTATTGATTGTCATTCTTCTTCCCTTTCTTACGCGGAAAGTGGAAGTGTGCGCCGGGAATGAATGCATGCATATTATGTACATTGAATCTCCGCGTAATAATAAAAAAAGTGTACGACCACGACCACAGTAACTCAGGAGACGACTACGCCGAGTTAGCTGGTCGTTCGTGTTGTCCTCCAATCTTGAGGCATCTTTTCCCATTTATTTTTGTTAATCTTTGTGTGATGATGATGGTGACAGGGAAGTCCAACGCAAAATATATAAACCCCATTAATTTAATGATGGTTGGGGAATATGCTAATGATGACCTGAACGGATGGAAGAGCAGGGTAAAAATATCACCGAAATTGAAGCCGTCAGAATGCAAACTTGGTATATATATAAGTAAATACTGCTCCTCTTCTCCAAGGAAAGGAACAACCGTGTAGGTGCTATATCTGTCTGGCTTTTAACAATGTAATTATTATCCTCTTCTAAAACGTACTTCGTACTTTAACTTTACCACCTCATTATTGATTGCCTCTCCTCTGGGTGGAACAATAGCTCTACTACTGCACTGTTGGTAGCTATTATTATTATTTGTTTTTCTCCCTTTTTATCACAGCTAAAAGGATAGAGAATATTATACCTCAATCAGCCACACTCACAGTCAGTCAGTGCGTTTCCCATTGACAGATATTTTTTGATCTTCTTCTGGAAAACGTTCCTCCGTAGCAGTTCATAGTTCATTTAGTAGAGGAGGCAAAAACAGAGAATATAATATTTTTCTGAACCCATCCACATACACACGAAAACAAAAATCTAGTCATTCATCATCACGTAAGCCGTCCAGCTACTAACGTATGACAAGAAGGGTGAACTTTGTGTGTGTTGGAATGGTAACTTGCTTCTCGCTCTCGCCAGCACAACATTAGAGAGACCCATGAAAATACAAGTATGACACGCTATTAATACACGATATACTCCCAGAGAGCAGTAAAACGACAAAAAACAGTTCGATGATAAGAGTACAGAGAAAACCTTGAACTGTTTGAGTCGGAGGGCATTTGCATCATTCCATTGGAGGAGGAGTATCCATCCACCACCACCACCACCACCTTTGCGCCACTCTTCTGCTCACTCGTTTTGTTATAGTTATCACATTTTTTTTATAATGTCAAATCAGACAAGATCAGAGAAGAAAAAAAAACTCATCTTTTTTACGTAGTAGTTGACATGGAGAACGACCTACTGAACGATTGATTTTCAGAGATGTCATGTCATATCCCAACAAGGAGACGATGATGATGATGTGCTGCTGCTGCTGCTCAAGCCAATAAATCAGTATTATTGACGTTCAGTCAGTTCAGTTTAGCACACGCCAATCGATCCCGTTTCCGTTTCCACTCGACTCCACTTCCTTCCACTCCCCAATTAAAAGTATTACTTTAATGAATTAGTCAATTAATCAGTGAGCCAAGTGAGCCACCTTATATACCTAAGCACGTTGTGTGCCTGTGCGTAGATAAAAGGGAAGGAACTTTACAGTTTTGTATGACAAGACCGTTTTGTCTTCCTCCTTTGTTTTTTTTAGCTCTTAATATGACGAGGGAGTATATTTGGCACCACATAAAAAACCCCAAGAGATATTATGATATTTTCTTTTTGGATGTGTATATAGTAACTTGGAGGAGTCTTGGAGTGTGAGTGGAATGCCTGATATGACCCTGTAATCCTCCAACAAACTTTTTCATACAGAAACAGAGTCTCTCTCTCTATATATACCTATATTATGTATGCAGAAGAAAGAAGCGGAAAAGGCTGAAAAGACCGGCGGCTCTAGAGTTAACGCACCACCTACCTCTCTCGCTCTCTCTCTCTCTCTCTCCGGTCCTTCTCCGTTCGAGAAAGATACCTTTAAAAAGTGTCTTCTTCGTCTTCTTCCTTTCCCAACCACCACCAATACCCTTTTGTTTGTAGCTGTCTTGGACGTTAGTGAATAAAGGCCCAACCAAACCTTATCCATACCCCCAATATCCATACATTTTCCCCCAAAATACATAACACACGCGTCGCGTCCTTTCCACTTTACTTGACTGTGCCACTCTCTCCAAGTCGATGTTTTATACCCTTTATTATTATTATTATAAATGGGAAATGGATCAAATGGATGTATAGTTAGATGAAAGACAAGAATTTTTGTGCTTTTAATGCATCCCCGGAAAAAAAAACTCGGTTTGCTTTAATAGCAGCAGCAGTGCAGTAGTAGTAGTATAGCTCAGTGCAAATATAATGTATTCTTTCCAAGAGAGAGAGAGAGAATTTTTTTATAGTTGAGCCGAAAAACTCAACATCAGCAGCTGGCTCTGGCATTCTTTTACCTATTCAACGAGAGTAACAGTTAGCGCATCATCGCATAGGAAATGGGAATATCGTAATGTGCGTTCATGATGATGATATAAAATTGAGAGAAGAGGAAAAAAATGGAGTGTACCTAGTTGTTGGTTGAATTTAAACCCTAATCCTGTGCGCATCTCTTGTCGACTCTCTCTCTCTCTCTCCTATCTTTTTTTTTACATATTATGTCTGCACACCAATTTTTTTTATAGGAGCGTCGTGAATAACTATTTTAACGGGGAGGAAGGAATAAGGCAAGGGTATTTTCGTACTCTTGCGTTTCGGCTAAAAGATAGATGTTATATGGCAAACAACGGATACAGTTTAGAAGTGAACTAGGAGAACAATTTTTTTTTTCTGTTTTTGGTCGTCGGAGGAGACACGGCCAGCAGCATAACACACACTACCTGTGTTTTCTGCTGAGCCAGAGTACAATGAATGAGGACGGGGGCGAGTGTGAGAAGATAGAGAGAGAGATATATATATAAAATTATAGAATAGAAGAGGAAATATATTTTTTATGTATATTTATTTTATATGTTTTGAGCAAGAAATATAAAATAATGATGGCGTTTTACCAGAGAGCTTTTACAAGGGACACAAGACGTAAAGTAAAGTAAGAAGACAGGGGCAGGCAGGGGAATGTTAAAAGTAAAAAGAGGGGGATCGATCACGCGGTATCGCATCGCACCGATCCCATGCATAGTCGTCGTTCGTACATATTAAATTTCTAAAAGTTAGTGTTTTATCGTGTAATGACGTTTTGAAAAGAGAGAGAGAGAGAAAGAAAATCATCATCATCATCATTTTGCGTCCCTTTATCTCTTCTTTTTTCAGAGAGCTTAAAAAGCTAATTCGTGAATTTCATGCACTGAAGAGATTTATTGGGGGTATGAGATTTGAGAAAAATTGCAGATTTCAGTAGAAAAAAGGAGCGTTCAGCACTGCGACTGCAAAACTGCAATTTTTACACGAGTATAGGTATATACTTATTCGTACAATGAAATGGCATGTGAGACTTGATAATGGGCTAGGATTAGTCAAGGTGGGACAAATGATTGACTTGGTTGCAACGAATATTATATGTATGTATATATATAAAAAGCTAGAGACTTTTATTGTCATGTGCATACGATTCAATGAACTCGTGAGCAGAAAAGCGTATCCCTGTGACCTTGATAAATTGATGGAAATTTTAGTTTAAAAAAAGTCTGCTAAAGTCATCAAAAGCGTGTGCACAGCAACTGCAGTTTTTAGTTTAAGTGTTTCGAGTGGGTTTGGCGTACGGAAATAATATTTTATGTCTTTCGAGGGGACCAGGGGGCATAAACTTGGCTACTTTACTTGTACAGTATAGTCTGCTGTTGTTATATATTAACCTGTATTAATAAGTTTTTTTTT
>JAANSN010004995.1:0-13483 GCA_036850665.1 Dicranocentrus wangi | reverse complement strand
CTCCCAAAACTTTCATTTCCCATGGTCGGCCGAACTAATCCAAAAATTTCTACGCCAAAAACGTTTCAATTTTACTGCTCACGGATATCCTTCCCTTCCTGGGTGGACCCACCAAACCATTATAGGTAGAGAGAGAGCCATATATAGCCTCCACCCAAAGTCATCGTCGCCCTTTTTCCATTTTTACTCTATCCATTATAAAAAAAAACTAAAAGAAGAGAAAAAAAACTCTGGTATCCCAACAAAGATAACATAAGGAGAGCCCAGCGGTCAGCCGTCGTAGCTTCCCTGTTTACTTACCCACGACAAAGGAGACGGAGACGGTGGAACATCAAATAGGAGCTAAAAGGAAGAAAAAAAGTATCGGTTGCCGTATATTTTTGAAGAAGAAAAAAAGCAAGTGTCCACTCTTGTGTACTTCTCACATCTGCTCCCTCCCTTTCCAGATGTTGATTTTTATGGATTCTTCGGAAAAGTATGACCATTAGTGAGAAGGAAAAAAAAGTCGTACAATTGGCTGACTCTTGGAGAAAGGCGAGTGAAAGAGAAAGAAAGAAGAAAAAAGCTGAAGAAAAAATTTTTCTTCTTCTTCTTCTTCTTCCTTGGAGGAATATTGAAAATGGGGTGGGAGTGTCCTCAAACCGTTTATATTACACTCATATAACACAACCGTCCCATAACTCATTCTATTTACTCCTTGTGAAACAAATACAGACGTAATTTTCCTTCCTTCCTTCCTTCTTCCCTCCACACGGACATTTCAGGGGAATATGTAGCGGTTGGTTGGTAATATTTTCTTAAGGATATTATTATATATTATATAGGATCCCTTCCAGATCCAAAAGTGTAGAATCGAAAATCTCACCACCATCAACCCTTTTGTTCCAGTTATAACAAAAGAGGAGAAGGGATATTACTTATATTTCATATGATTCATGTGATTCATACCCTTTTCTTCCTATACTTTTACTCACTTTCGCCTTCTCTCACACATTCTCTCTCTCTCTTTAGGATAATTTGCTGCTGTACAATCACGAGAGGATGATTGGAGGGGTTCGCAATTTCAAGGCGGCCATGGAGTCTGAGAATTCCGCCAAAGGGTCACATTCACATCCACATCCCATCCCGGATAAACTGTACTTGGACGAGGCCATGGGCGACGGACCAGAAGCTGGCAAGGACTATTTGCTCAGCCTTATGTTTTCACACTTTGATCGGAATAACAACGGCGCTCTGGAGTATGACGAGCTTCATCGAGTAAGTTCAAAACCGTGGGTTTTACAACGCATCGAACAAAATGAACACGGAAATAATATGGACGGAGTATAGACTGATTTTTTTTGCAAGTTTTTCTCCTTTCCCTTTCTTTCCGGGAAAATATCCCACACAAAAAGGATCGCTTCCTTATATATTTCCTTGTGGTTTCCTTTCCTCTCACTCCTCCTCTACTAGACTATACTCTTTCTTTCTTTGGAAAAAACTTATCTCCTTTTCCAATCTTCCAGTTCCAGAGCGAGAGAGAGCTTGGTTGGATGAGACCTCTCCGCCGCACTAAATCTTTCCCAGATAACAATAACCGATGAATGTTTTCTTTATCGGATGATATTAGGAATCTCATTCTTTTTAGTTGAGAAGATCCAAGATCCCCTTTCCTTATTCTCTTCTCCAAAAGCCTCCTCCTCCCGTTCCGACAGACACGAGGAGTTAGTATACTAGATCCACTCTCTTTTCTTCCCCCGCCTTTTCCGCTCCATTCTCTCAAAGTTTTTAGCATTAATTAGGGATCCGGCTTTGGCTTTTGGGCTCAAATTAATAAATTGTTCGGATTTTTGTGGGCACCACCAACCAACCAGATTGATAAAGAGGAGATGATGGGCAAGTTGGCATCCGGATGCAATATGGTGGATCTCCTCAGATTCGACGATTCCGATCACAATGGCCAACTCAATATCAACGAGTTTTACACCGCCTTCAACAAATTGTACAGTAAGTTGAATGAGAGGATGATATGATATTCCGATATGACATGATATAATATTTTTAGTCGANTATTCCGATATGACATGATATAATATTTTTAGTCGACTCGCCCTCATCCTTTTTCTCCACAAAAATTCGACTCTCTGAATCATCACGGCTCACAACGGGAATCTCAGGGAAAATGCGAGAGAGAGAGATAGAGCTTGAGCTTAGTAATAAAAAATAATATTGATATTCGCTCTGCCCAGATTTACACGAGTCTACACACAAAATCCAAAACTAAAGTCTATCCCGTTATAGAAATATTTATCTATATTTTCTCTCTCTCTCTCTCTCTCTCTCTCTCTTGTGGATAAACATTTCCAATCTAATGCACAGCCAGTCAGGGTGTGATCCGTGAAAATGAAAATGGATGAGGGGAACGCAGAACGGACGGAGGCGAGATGAGATCGAAGGAGCAGATCTCATAATATCAAAATCCATTCACTTCACTTATCGTTATTATTATTTGCATTCCTTTTTTCTCTCGTCTCATCCTCACATCTCACTCACTCTTCTTTTTAGGCGTGTCCGTGATTTCGTTGGACAAAGCGCTGGAAATCACGCACGTGACGGCCACCGTGGGTGACAATGTCGAGATTAAATGTGACGTGTCCGGAAGTCCGCCGATGCCGATAGTTTGGAGGAGATATGGCGTCGATTTGTCAACCCTGAACCAGGAGGACCAGGCGAGGGTCTTTTCCGACGGCACTTTGTATCTCAATAAGATCCAACTACTCCACGCCGGAAATTACAGTTGTCACGCTCAGCGGAACCAGGAGGTTGTCCAAACTCATATCCTGTCCGTTCAGAGTGAGTCCCAAAAGTTCCTAATATGCTATGTCATGTCATGTAATGTACTACTGGGTGGAGGAGGAGGAGTGGGCGAAGGCGAAGGCCAAACCGAACTGAATATTATTATTACACTCGAGCAAGAGGGACGAGAGGATAGAGAAGAGGGGGTCTATTATATTATATCCGAAAAAGGCTCATCCGTAAAAATAAAAAAAGAAGTTTTTTTCTGGTTAAGACTAAGCTTGTTGGGAGTCAGTGATGCTTAAAAGAACATTAAATTCAATGTGTAATTCAGTCTCACGCTTGGATTCCACGGAGGAGAAGAAGGAGAAGCTTTGCTTAATGGGTTTCGGGATGCTTCTATAATATAAAATAGTCAATTATTAGATTCACGATTAGGCGGGTTACATGAAGAACGGGAGAGGGAGGATAAGACGGGGAGCAAGGTCCATTCAAAGGAGATTTCTATTCTTTCCCCCCGTTTTTCGCGTAAAAAAAAGACTCAACCCCGCAATTTTTCTTTATTAAACCACATAACCCATTCGGTTTTATTAGATTTCCCCCGCTGAGCAGCGTCCAGATGTCCCGAATTTCACTCCAATTTCATTCAACTATCAAATAAAAAAAACTTGGTTATTTACTCTCGGCTTGGTTTCTTCTTCTTCTCCTTTCCGGAGAGAACATCATGTAAAGCAGGAGTAGTAATCTGTAAAAAATGAGAGTGGAAAATAAGCGGTGGCAGTAGTGGCTATGCTATATGAGGCTCTTCTTCTGCTCTGCCCCATTTGTACTGAATGTCAACCTTCCGAAAAATCCTTTTTATCTTCGATTCTCTCGGGAAACTTTGTAAAAATGGGATGGGGGCTCAAGTAAATGGACTAAAATTCCCAAAATCCCATATCTCCTCAGAGTAGTGGGAACAATATGTTCCGAGAGGAACCAAAGGTTGCAAAAAAGTTTTTTTAAATGAGGTTGAAAGCGCATAATATATATAATTCCACAACAGGCAGAGCAGAGCAGAGACCCAAAAAAAACCCCACTCAGTCAGACTCGCAGAATAATGCCGTTTTAGGTCAACCTGCAAATAAATAAGGAGGTACATACTTATAAGCCCATCCCTGGTTTATTGCCAGAAAGACACTTGGCGTGAAGGGAATTGTAAAGATTTCGTACCACCTCCTCAGGAAAAGACTAACGGCTTTGCCAGCAGATTCTCTGACGGCCGTGCATTAAAAAAATAACTCGCTTCCATCCTCCTCCAACCACTTTATATATGCGGTGAGGTATTTTTGAATTTAATTTTATGCAAACACCCCCACACAGCCCTGCCGGACGTGAAAGTGATGCCGCACATTGTGTGGGAGCGACCGGGGCAGGATGTCACGATGGAGTGTCGCGTGATGGGAGAGCCCTTCCCAGTTGTGCAATGGCTTAAAAATGACGACCCACTTCCGCTGGATATGCCAAACAAATATCTTGTCACCGGGGACGGGATTCGGCTCACTCTTAAAGATATTTACTTTTCTGACACTGGAGCTTACATGTGCAAAGCGGAGAACTCGGCCGGGAAGAGATTAGACATTAGCTCTCTCGTGGTTATCGATCAACAGACGCCGTCTACAGGTGGGTGCTTGCTTCTCCGTCGTACTCCAACTCTAAAACCATTTCCCCAATCTAACCAGAACCACCGCAGCACCACCGCTTTCTCAAGAGCCATATACATGTTTGGTTAGCCTTTGCCCTTGGCTCATCGTTGGCTCACAGAGGTTGTAGCTGAGTATCTGCATGGTTAGCCAATATCCAGAGCCGCAAAGTAAATAAAGTAGGTTTTCGCAAAAGAGAAATAAATTTTCTCTCTATTTACATTTTACACAACTGGACTGGCTGCTGCTGCTACTGGAAAGAAAATTAATCCAATGAGTGATTACCATGCGTTTAATTGGCTTTGAGATGAGGAGGAGACCACCCAGTTGCAAAACTAAATAAGTATAAGACTTTTGGGATTAGATGAGGTTTCGTTTCTGGTGGTGGTGGTGGTGGTGAGCCAGTTTAGCCAAAAGTTGAGAGAGTTTTCCTTTTCCCTGAACTCTGCTGCTCCTATTTGTTTATCCTCTTAAAAAAGTAAATATATATGAAGAGTTTAATTGGGTTGCATTGGAAAAGAAGCTGGGGAGAAAATGACTTTTTCGGTTTGTTTGCTACTTTTTAAAGCGCTTAAATTGTCTAGAGCCCGAACCCGAGCCTCGTCTCTTCCCAGCTTCGTTTCATGGAAGAACATCGACTCGACTTGTGGGAAAAGTGCCGAGCTTGCAAAATTAATATACATCTTGGAATTTCCAGTTAGTTTGGACTGGTGTGGCGGTGGCCGTACTACTGGTGATGCAACCATTTTCCAAGATTTTTATTCAGACAGGCTCGAAATTAAATCCCTTTCTTGTTCCTAATTAGTTTGTTTCTGATTTTGCTGGGGACGAAGAAGTGGGGAAAAGTGTTTCCAAAAATGCACAGATTTGCGAGAGGAGTCTGATTTTCCAACTTGGAAACTTGTTTTCTAAATTAACTTACATGATACATAATGCATGTTTGTCAGTTCTATTTGCGAGAGAGAGAGAGAGAGAGAGAGAGTAAAAAATTAGCAGGATTGCAAAAATGTTTTTAGTTTATACACATTTCTCGGAAATCCGAAAATCCCATTTTCGCCTCGAAATTACGTACAGTCTGACCTGTAATTAGAGCTGTCAGCAGTGGGCCTATTTATATGCAAAATAGTAGAGAGGATGACAAAGCTAATTTAGCTTTTGGAAGGAAAGCGGATCATGTGCTAACGTACTTGCTAAATTGCTCTATGAAAAAAGTGGAGGAGCCCAATAAAATAAATGAAATTTTGGTCTTTTTAAGACAAAATCTGAAAGTGAAGTTTGGTTTCGTAATTAGGAACAGCTTTCACCCTGCCTCTGCATATATTTATACCTATTTCCTTCTCTTCCTGCTGCTCTTTCCCCCTTTTTTCCAAAGTAATTCTCAAATAAAGCAAATAATATATTTCATTTAACGGATTGCATAATCCGGCCGAGCTGACAGGCTGAATTATAGCCGCTTTTTCACCACTTGCTTGCTGCGGATAGGAATGGGTGGAGTAGGTGGAAATTTTCGCGCTCCATTCCACTATCCATCCACCACCGCCACCTACACACGGTTGGGTTTCTGGTTCCCTCGCTCGCATGCATAATGTATGGTATATATATTTTTTTTCTCTCTGTGTGTGTGTGTGTATTTCAGTTCAAGCTAACGAGTCCCAGTTCTTCGTTTTTCACGAGCGTGGAATCTCCGTTTATGACCCAACAAACTGTCGACTTCAGCACCAAATCCAGGCTACGGATATAATTCCCGGAACACAGGTAATAACCGTATTGCTAATGGCTAAAGGAAACGAGCTCCGCTTTCCCCTTTCACTTTTCACTCCAACAACCAACCGTCCACAGCGGCGGTGATGGTGGCGGCGGCTCTTTATCCACCCCAGGAGGAGTTTTGGGGAGATGAGACCCCTTTTTTTTCAACAAAAAAATAAAAAAATAAGCGTTCAAGAACAAGCTATATATGCTTTGCTGGAATATTTTTTTCTACTTTTATTTTCCTTCAACACGAAATTTTTTTTTTCGCGAGCGATTTTTTTATTGATTCAGATAGTAGGAAATGGATGTCAGTCAGTTGGATGATGTTGATGTTAGAGTGGAAAAGGTGGCTCGACATTTTATTGTCTCTGTACACGTACGACCGTGTGTCGTCCTTTTTTCTGCCTGCCATTTCTTTTCTTCTTTGGGGCCGCCGTGTGTGAGTTGTTTAGTGACGGATAATAGCCGGACATGCTCGACGAGTATTTTTATGGAGTAGTGGAGTTGAGTGGAGTGATGATGGGCACGCCAATTTGTAGAGCCGTGTCCGTCCTCCCTCCCTGTTTCCCAGCCATCAAGGGAAAGAGAAGGAGAGGAGCAATAAGAAGGGCTTGTCGTCGTCGTTTGCTCATCCTAATTCGCCTTATTCCCTCTGATTTTCTTTTTTTTTTATTAACAGCAGGAATATGTGTGTGGAGAGCACGGAGTGATTTGCGAGTGGGGTCGGGCGATCCGCGTATCATCCACTTACGTGTACGTCTCGCAGCCCAAGATGGATCGCGTCCTTGTCATCTCCACCGCTCAAATGGGTGTTGTGGACGTCGTTCCAACGGATCGCTACCCGGTGGAACTCCATTACGTGCCCCATTTGGATCAAGTGTGGGTTGAGTGCTGGCGATCGGAGGATGATGACTCTCAGAAGACGCTTCAAGTGATTCGGGACGCGAAGGAGAAGCGCAAGCACCACACTGTCCATCCCGAGCCGATTGACAGCCATTTTGACCTGGTGGAGGCCCTCTTTCTCCCTCCGGATCTCAAGTCGAGCTCCCAGTTTCGCTACGGCTACGTGAGCCATAAAAACGGGAGAGGACTCTACAAGATGGACTTGATTGCCCTGAGGTACACAAAGTCTGTCGATCTCACCCCCTACAACTGTGTCCCTCAACATATCCAGTTCTCGGCGCTCTGTAAGTCCCTCTCTCTCTCTCTAACACTCTTCTCTATACATACTCCATATTCCATATTATACTTTTAAGTTAAAGGAAAAAGGATGAAAGACATATCCCAACTCTCTCCGGAACGGGACATTACATGATGATCACGATGATGATGATGATGATGATGATACCCAGGGAAACTGTTTTCATTTCCCATTTCTTCCACATCTTTCCCTTTCCACGAACGAGTCCCTTCGCTTAGGCTGGTTCAAGTGGTGCTGGTGGTGCTACTTTCTGGCTACTAGTTTAAATAAAGGATTCATTGCTGTGCATGTTCCTATTACCCGAGTACGCTTTTCTCTCTCCTCGCTCGCTCGCCCAATGCATAACAATAACGGGAACTGAGCTGAGCGTGAGCGAAGGAGAGCAGACTATGAAGACTGCAACTCAAGAGGGGACTAAACATTACCTTCGCCATGAAATGATTATAGCGGACCATTTCTATCGCAATAATGACGAGATTAGCTGTAATTGAACAAATGTTTAATGCCCCACTCTCCGTTTCCTCCCTCTTCCTCTTCCTTTTTAAAGTGCTACAGCCTACAGCCCCTCCAGCCTGAGAAATGGAGGATGGCTAATATGGTTTTCGAACACGAGGAAATTGAATATCTCGCCAGTTGTAAAAGGAAATGGACTGATGACGATGGTTAGGTTAGCTGAAAATGGCTTGTAAAAGGTTGATCGTTATTAGGGAAGGAGGAGGCGGAGGAGGAGGAATAGCATAGCCATTCCCAATTGTTGATTAAAATAATCCACTTGTGAGCAAGTGGACATATGAAACGAGTGGAGGGATGAGATGAAGTTCATTAAGATGAATGGGAATGGGAGTAGCAGTGGTCCAAATCCAAAGTTTTAAAATGCTGACACCACTTCATCCTGAATTGGAAATAATATATGGTGTAATCGTAATCGTAATCATTTAGCAAAAAATTAATAATATCCTCTTGATCTGAAATTTTCCCCTTTCCCCTGCTGCTGCTCCTGCTGTAGATGGAATGGTGATTGTGGAATGCTTCGAGCCCGTTACAAATCGACCAACTGGACAGCTCGTAATGGATGCTCTGTCGGATTCCGTTGTATACTACAAAGGCGACCGCTTCGGGAGACCGTATCTCAGCCCGGATAGTCGTAAATTGGTCACCGTATCACATGGTTCTGACGGAACAACACTGCTCCTCCTGTACATTCGAGGTGAGAGAAAGAGAGAAAAAATAAGAGCTAAGCTCCGCGGGGTCGGATGAGATGAGAAAGGAGAGAAAGCACACAAAAAAATGAAAAGAATGATTTTTATTAAAAGCCAGACCAGACCCATGTGCAGTTATAAACTTTTGTGGAAATGAGTAATCAATTGTTGTAAAATTGGATAAAAAATATAAGGTTCCACTCGCCAAACTTTTTTTTTGCTTGTGTGATTTGTAGAGAACGGGCTGGAGTTTGCGTTCGATGTGAAAACATCCTTGAATGTAAGTGATGTGACGTTTTTCCCCTCACAGCGCTCTCACACTTACGACTTGTTTGCGAGCTCGGTGGATAAAGACGACGTTCTTTTCGTAGATTTAGAGTCAGGTACGTACTGCAGACATTTTTACTATATCTGATCTGATCTGATGGGGAATGGGGATGATGTGTTGGGGGCCAATTGGGAGTGAAGTGTTTACAAGTGTAATTTTGCAACTCTAACTTCTCCAACTTATTTTTTTTTCTTCCTTCTGCAGGAAAAGTGGAGATGGTATCGGGAGTCGGTACAGTTCTAGTTCATGGGCAGTGGAAAAGTCCACAGCGACCCATATCATCACAAGGCCTATTCAGTAAGTACATCGCCACTCCGTCTACTGACGCTATTTTTGTAATAAACGGTCAGAGTCGCACGGTGAATTGCCAGATTGGAGGACTCCACGGACCTCACAGTATCCTCTGGCTGTAAACGGGATTCTCTATCATTATATACATATATTATATCTTCTAACCTAACTAGGGATAATATTTATGATAAATTATGTATATATATATATATCTTATTGATCATCATGATGAGTGTGTACAGTTTATTTAGCAGGATGACGCGAGCGACGCGCGACAAGGGAAGAAGGGTGTACCAACTATAATATAAACTATAGGTTTAGGAAAAGGGAAAAAAATGATGATAATTTTAAAAATGAGCAGCTAAAAACCTAAGAGTTAAGACTAGTGAACTAGAGTGAAAATTATAATAATTGTATAGAGCGATAGCCCAGTTTATTAAATATGTATGTATAGGTAAGTAAGTACTTATCAATTATACCAAATCACTTTGTACACATTCTTAAAAACTATAATAAATATATATTACATAATAATATATTATTATGTATGTGGTGGTCGAAATTTTATGAAATTGAAAAAAGCAGTTTTGTCACACGTATCACACAACAAATATTATATATATATATATACCTACCTACCTACGCAGTTAATTTGCATAAAATATGTTTGCTACTATGTTATAAAAGCTGGAGTAAAAAATACTAGGTATAAAAATAAATGTGTGTAAAATAATATATTTAATAATAACGTGTAAAAAAATGCTAAAAAAAGCTAATTTACTTACAGATAGATTTTAAACGCATACTGAATACAATATTACTATACGGTGTAGGTTAAACTGAAAATAGGGCTCTTTTTCATGTTGTGTTTAATTATTTTTGAGATTATATTTCTTTCCCACGCTGTTTGTATAGTTCTTTTCAGTTTCGCAATGTGTTTAAAAAATGTATAAAGTGGTGCAGTATGAATACTGTCCAAATAGTTTGTAACATTCAACCATTTCAAACATTCCAAAGTGCAGAGTATGTAATTTTTCCGAAATGTAAAGGCCTTACATAACAAGAAATTTTTTGTGGTATTCTGTTAAATCAGTTAATATAGTTTTGTTATTCCTTTGCAAGCCGGTGAGGAGGATGGGAACATCTTTAAGGACAACGCGATCGTCACACCGGCAGCAGCATAATTTGAGTTTTAAATCACATATTAAGTCCTGTAAATTGTGTTTGAATATGAACTATTAGAAACTACAAAATACTTTCACAATTGTGTAGCCAATGAAATTTATTAAATGCTAAATTGTACGTCCTGCCGATAAATCATGGATTTTTACTTAATGCATATAGTCGATATCCATTTGTTTCTCCCCAATTTCCTGTCCAAATATTTGTTTGTGTTCAATTCCTTTCTGCAGAAAACAGTTTGCACGGTGGTAACAGGCCTTACACAGGTCGTCGACTTCCGGACTTTATGATCTTCGAAAACGTCGCATTTCGTTGGAGAAAACATCATCGGAGAATTACTTAATCTAGTTTCTTGCAGATAAATTTAACTACTGAAAAGCAAATTTTTTCACCTACGCGAGTATACAACCAACTGATATATATTAAATTGTTATCAACGTTCAAATGATACTAAAGGATGAAACCCGACATTGAAGTGTGTCAATGAGCGCATATACAACGTTTTTCAATTGTTCATAATTCGAGCAATCAATGCCTTTATTGCAGGAATCAAAATCTCTTCTTACATGACATATCTCTGCATGATTTTGAGGATTTGCACGCTTTTGTTCGCCGTGTGGGACAATAATGAACCGCCGACCGTGTTTATTGGAATATTATGGTAACTTCTATTCGCATTGTTAATCATCACTCACAGTCAGTAAACCCCAAGATAATTTCCACGCAATAATGATTGGCTTATTCAGATTTAACAATTGTCAGAGACTGTGACGGCACATTTTAAAATTGTTCAGTCAACTGAATTCTAGCGTGCGAAGCGCAGCACTCACCCTCCCAATGCTAATTCATCTGGCTCCATTTCTCCAGTTAAACATGGTTTAATTAAACCTGTTAGTTATTGTAACGTATAGTATATAAAAATTGGAATTGTTTTGTTCCCACTTTCCTGATGTTCTCCCATTCGAATTTTTACTTCACCTTTGTTTTGTCAAGTTGCTCCATCGACACTGCTCTGCGGAAATATCGTCATTCAATTTTATATCTACCTAGTTTCGTATCTCCGCTTTGCCCATTGCTTAATATTCTCTTGCGGTTCATAGTCCAAATCGAATCTGTCATAGATAGGTATACCAATATGCAAAAACTTTCCATGTCGGTGTACAATCCTTCCGATCGGGCCAACGAAAGAATGACAAACGAGTATTTAAACTATTGTTATTAATCAACCAACAAAAAAGTAAGGTGCATCCGTCGTTCGTTCCTAACCTTCGTTCTGATTGCTTATAGTTTAGCTACCACAAACCACAATATTATGATGGCTCTAAAAGACTCTCGATGTCAGTGAAGTTACCGAACGCGACACTACGTAACTGCAACTACAATGTTACAACTTGGAACGACCTGTAAGCCTAGGTGACTGGCAGGACTCAATAATATTTTTTTGCAGCGCATAAGTCATACTTTTGCATTGTGGCAACAACGCAATGCAGCGACCACTCATGATAATGTCATTTTCACGATGATTTAATTTTATAATATCGTCTCTCTATTAAACTCCTTTTATATAGCCCAATAAAATTCTTTATTTTTTCTTAGATATGTGCATTACAATATAATTACTTTGCTAAGTATTTCACCCAACACCACCATCATATATCATCCACAGCGTTTTCTCTCTTTATTATTATGATTGCAACGTGAGAAAACTATGGAGCTCTGGGATTTCTTCGTAGAATTTGCACCGCGGTCTCAGCCCCTCCCCGTCCATCACAATAACACTTTTTTCCGTCTGGAGGGGAAACGTGTTATCCAGCGGGTAGAGACCAGAGAGAGTTCGGTCGTCTTTAGGCACCAGTTCGGATTGATCATTGTCGTCATCCACCAAATCAATTTTACCTACAATACAAGCAAAGAGGAATCCCAACAAAAACTTTCATTACCACAAAAAAAATCCATATTATTTGTGAATGCAAAGTTTTTTTGTCCTCTCGCTCTCTCTGAAAGTATCTTTGAAGGACAAGGCCATCCCGCAACATCTTGAACCACCACATGGCGGCACCCGTCTTCTCATTATGACTTCTGGATGATCACTGGATTATTAATACGACAGAAACCACATGTGCCCATCACACTACACTGCCGTGCGTCCGTAACAAGAGAAACTTTCACAAGCCCACACATTTCCCTCCCAGTCTGGCCACCTCTCCGGGGGATGGCGTTTGGGAAACCTGTGAAAGTTGTGGAAAGCTCGTCGTGGTAGTCGTGCTGTCGTGCACCGTATCGTGAAGTGAAAGTTTGGAATGGAAGACCCAGCTTCGCAGAATACCCCATCCCCCAGCTCATTTTTTCTATTAGCTTTTTGTCGGTGGTAGCAGGGTGGTAGGTAAAGTGGTGGCGACTGGGTGGAAAGTGAAGTAGCGGTTGTGAACGTCGAGTTTTGTGAAGAAATACAAAGCAAATATTTGCACACCACTGCTGATATTTATACTGACAGAGAGAGAGAGAGAGAGAAAGAGAGAGCTGAATTAAATAGACGTGTCTTGTCGTCGTTGTGTCTGTCTACCTACCTGTTTGCAAACTGAGTAAAACTTGTTTCCCCGAGGATAACTTAGCTACAGAGGAGTACGCTCCGGATAGCGTTGAGTGAACAACACGGACCGTTGTTAAATTATTGGAGAGAAGAAAATGGGAGAGTAGGTGAATTTCGTACGCTGTATAATTGATCAAAACAAAGAGAGAGAGAAAGAGAAAAAGGAAAAACATTATATTCTGCTTTATACACACCAATGTTGAATTTTAGCAATGCTAATGGGATCGATTAGCCTACATAAATTATTGCATTAGAAGAGTGTAGGACGGAGCAATAGAGAATGTTTTGCGAAAATGTGTTTGTTTACACTCCAAATACACATATTATGTAATCTACAACTTTTTTAAATACATATTCACATTCGCGTACATACCTCCAACTCGTTGTACAAATACGTGGGTGCTGTTCCCCACATGCTTTTCCGTGAGAAGAATGCGAGCGTCGTCAGAGGCGATGGACGTCCCACTGATTTCCGCCGTTTTGAAG
>JAANSN010004993.1:0-13488 GCA_036850665.1 Dicranocentrus wangi | reverse complement strand
CGAGTCGCAGGCTGCCAGCGACCATACAAGCCACAATTTCTCCGCCACAGTGACCCATGGCAAAGTCGGGGCGGAGCCCCCACGAGCTCCACAACTGAGCAAGGGAATATTGAACTGCAATCGTGGTTGCGTAGCCTGCCGGTGCCGGTGATGAATCAACTAGATTGACCTCGTTAAAGGCGGGGAGCAGAGTCAGTCCCCCTGAGGAGGATGCCTTGTAGGCCGCCTCACAACTCTCCACGCTCATTCTAAAAACGGGAAAGGTCTGATAGAGCTCTGCCACCGCAGCCATGTCAAACTCGCCAATGGCTCCCGGAAATGTGAAGCACACTTTCGGACTTCCTTTCTTGGCCCAAGTTGTGGCTGAGCAGCAGCCATCGGTCCACTCTCCAGCTCGAATTTTGTTCCCCAGTTCCTTTGCCGTTCTCCCAGTGATGACGCGTCGGAGGCTGTGCTTCGCTCGGCAGGCGTTTGCGGTGTACGCCACGTTAGTCAGACTAAAATTAATTCGTTCATTCTTCTCGAGAAAGTTGAGGTAGCGTAGTGTCAATTGTTCCAGAGCGGGTGCCGTTCTCGCAGAGAGTGTCAATAAGTGTGGAAGCGTCATGTTCACACTGGCGAGGTGCGGAGGTGGAGGGTTCCGCACTGGAGCTTCCCGTAACATTAGCTGGGCATCCGTTCCCGTGATTCCGAAACTGGACACTGCGGCAATCCTTGGCCTGGTGAGGTTTCTAGGCCAGGGCACGCTTTGGAAGGGGATTCGGGCGCCTATTTGCTCAAAGTTGAGCTTTGGGTTGAGATGGGTGACACTTAGATGAGGGGGCATCATCTCGTGTTGCATTGAGAGAAGCACTTTGATAATTCCGGCAATGCCAGAGCATGACTCGGTGTGACCGACGTTGGTCTTCCCAGAGGCGATGTATAGCGGGGAGCTTCGCTCCGCTCCGCTGGTGGAGTATGCATGTATAATTGCGGCAGCTTCGACAGGATCCCCCAGCGCCGTCCCGGTGCCGTGAGCTTCTATAAAATCAACGTCTGATGGAGAGAGGCCGGCGGAGCGGAGGCAGGCCTTCATGGCAGCCGCCTCACTTTTGACGGTAGGACTTCCAAAACTGGGACTTTCCCCCTCCTGGCTCACCCCACTCCCACAAATTACTCCGTAGATCTTGTCGTTGGAGGCAACCGCCTCCGAGTATCTTTTCAGAATGAGGACGGCAACCCCTTCTGCTCTCCCGTAGCCATCCGCACTCCCATCAAAAGTTTTTGAAATGCCATCGGGAGCCCAAACCACGTTTTTCTTCTCCTTCCACTGCAAAATCAGGTTGGATCCTGTGGCCAGCGCCAGGTTGCACTCTTCCCGAATAAGACTTTTGACCGCGAGGTCCACCGCGACTATGGAAGAGGAGCAGCCCGACTCGGAAGCAATGTTTGGGCCCGCAAGTCCGTAGAAAAAGGACAGCTTGGCGGCACTACACCCGAATCCGTTGCTCATGTATTTGCGAAGAGTGTCGGAGGTGGAGGGAGAGTCCAAATTCATTATTTCCTTGTAGTCCTGTAGCCAAGAGCCATAAAATACGCCCGTGGCGGAACCTCGCAGTGAGTCAGGGGCTATCCCTGCGTCCTCCAACGCCTCCCAACTGACCTCCAAAGCTAGTCTCGATTGTGGATCCATGAATTCCGCTTCGGAAGGGGCGATCCCGAAAAACTCTGCGTCAAAATGGTCCACGCGACACTGGAGCCAATTTGCTCTTAGGGAGGGATCCAGCGCGCAAAGCTGAACTCGCTCGGCCGGTGGAGTTGACGAGGTGTTCCGCCCTTCCTCCAAAATGCTCCAGTACTCCTCCAACGAATTTGCTTGGGGAAAGCGACACGACATCCCAACCACCGCAATCCAGTCATGTGTGCCTGCGTGAGAACTCCCTGTAGCGGCCAGCGACCGTTCCAATGTTGATTTGATTTTCTGGTAAATAATCTGCAAGATTTACCAATCCCACATTTACATTTTCGGTATTTGACACATGACATGTGGTATGGGACAGTGGAGCAGATGGTATCCCTGACCTACTACCAATTGTATGACTCATGATGACCCATGATCTGATTATGAAACACGTGCATTTGTAGACTGGTGGGCTTGTTTGTGCTTAGCAAAATTTTTACGAACCGAACTTATGGTCCTAATCAACCAAACAGGGCCTGCCGAGCACCCGCAATCAACCTTTCGAGCACCCCCTCCCAATCAACCAGTAGAACACCCCTTAATTAGCCTATGGAACACCACCAATCAACCTGTAAAACATCCCCTGCAATTTTGGCTTTGTAACTTAAATCTTGTCAAATACTCATTCTGACTTGCCATACTCAGTACATGCTATAGATAATATGCGATTATGGCTTGCAGCAGCGTTTGGACTGCTTTAAATAGCGCAAATTACCTCGTGCCAGACACCGCCCGATCTTAACACATGCTCCATTCTTTCGATCCCGTTTCCACTTAATTTGATATATTTTATGTCCCTTTGATAACTAGAAAAAATAAAGTTAGGGTAAATCCTCACAATTCTAAATCTTACTCTTCAATAATAATAATTGTAATAATATGGATTTTGCATCAAGACGACCACTTACGAGGCGGATGTAGATAAATCGGATAGTGTTGAAACAGCTCTGACAACCCCACCATGTGTTCCAACGGTCTTGCAAAATTCCTCCAAAGAATTGACCGCCTTTCCACTTCCGTTGGCGCTTGTATCCGCCACAATGATACTCCATTCCCCTTCAGAATCATAAACCACGCCATGTTGTTTGAAGATAGAGTCATCACGTCCTAATATCTGGACAGGGAGGCAAAATTAAACCATTAAAAGAAGTACGTTTACTAGTTCTGAATCTTTAAAATAATTTTCTAAGTACAGTGGTAACTTTATTACAACAACGTCCGGATGAAGAAAAGCTATTTTGTTGAGCATGTGAATCCCGTCTGACAATGAGTTAATGGCGTCCATCAGCAGCAACTCATCATGAGAACCCAGACCAGAGTCCGAGTCGTTAAAATGCTTCCGGAAAACCACGTGATCACACATGTCCTCTAGTTTGGTTCTAGCAAATGGAAAATTTAAGTTCATATATAGTTCTAGTTCGCCCCCTTGAGGTTACCTTGTTTGCATAGACAATGAATTCATTCCAACTCTGTGCTAGTGATCTACTTCCACAAGTTTATCTCTCCTTAGTAATTAGAGGATGATGTTGCTGTCGAGACAATATTGTACACTTTATAGCTAAATTGTTCGTGGAATGTCTCACTAAGACAGGAAACCGCGTGGTGACTTGTCTAAAAATATTATATTTTTGGATTATCTCTGAAACGCGCTCCACTATGGCAAGCGTATTTATCAAGCATTCGAATTCTATTCACCTATTTCTATTTTGGAGTAAGTGTATGATTAATGAGAACAAATCCTGTTAGTTTCCCACCACATACAACGATTACAGAAGAAAGAACAATATTTTCTGTGTAGTAAGATAATCTGACTGGACTGGGTAAAAATCCTGAGCGGGAGCAGCAGGCAATTTTAAGTGGAGTTGAGTTATTTGGGGGGGGGACTTTTGGGACCCTTTTGACTTTCGATAAATTAATGTAGTTTCATTTGAGCTGCAAGTGAGTTATTTGAAGTCAAGCTGGGGTACATAAATTCAAGGGGAATGCAAAGTTGTTTAAGATCAAGCGTTTCAGCCGTAACTACAACCTATCGCTTAATCATACATGTTAAAATAAAAATATTTGGGGCACTTTAGTTTAGTAAATGAGATGAATGGTGAAATTCTCTTGACCGTATTGATTGAAGAAATACTTACAACGATTCCAGAGAAATCGAGCTTCCAACAAAGCATAAAACCACGCTCTTGTCCCTCAAGTTGTGATGTAAATGAGCAGCTACCAGGGCCCTCTCGACGTAGGTTTGGTTAGGGACCAGGAGTCCCCAAGCAAACAGCTTCCCTTCTCTAGGCATTGCCACCATGATAACCTGCAGGGGAAGTTCAAATGCGTCCAATCTTTGGTTACGTTGCAACTGGCTTGTTCAATAGCTACGCTAGTACAGTAACTAAATTTTAGCAACAGCGGTCCACCGTATTTATATGAAACTTTGTGGAATATTTGTAGAGGATATTTACTCAAAATGGTGCAGAGAGGTATATATGTTCAAACGACTGCATGACTGGCATTGATATATTGTACCAAGTACCAAGGCAAGAGCTTATTAGGCATAGCCTTTTAATGTCGCTCGCTCGCTCCGTCAGCAGGAAAACTCAAGAACGCTGCTCCCGTAGATATTTAGCATTTCGTTAGTAGTTTATAAATAATGTTGTGTGTAAAAATATTTGTCAAAAGTTGTACATCTTATGGTTTAGAAAAAGGTGTCCATGTCGCTTAGTGCCTGTTTGGTATGGTGTGTCACCTGTCTACATGGGCTACATGTCTAATGTTGACATGTACAGTGTCTTCCTGCAGTCTACGTCGTCGTAGTTGCCGGATATTAGCGTTTGTGCATTTTTGTTAGTGGTCATTCTGTTGCCTTGTCAGGATTATCTAATAGTTGTCTCTCCCCAATATACTTTAACATAGTGCCATCGGCCTGTTCTGATGCTGTATGTTGTGTTTCTTCTGCTTCTTCATCTGAATACCTTTGACTGGTTTGAATTTGAGCACACTACGTAACGCAGCCGGAAACGGGTTAAATGTTGCCATGAATTTTTTAACCATATTTCTCGCCAACAACTTCCATTTATTGCATTCTGACCCACGTTATGAGTACACAGTGGCCAGTAGCTCAACGGAGAAAACGGATGGCTTCACCTACGCCAAAGGTCAACTCAATAATACAGCATATCTCCATAACGAATTGCATTTATAGAATTCTGATCACGGAATGAGTTTATGAATTACAGGGACGAAATACATTATCTGACTTTTGCCAAGGAAGGACAAAGATAAACTCCGTGATGAGTTTTTACAACAAACTGAATTTATTGCACTCTGACCGCGGGCATGAGTGCATAACAGCTCCGTGGAGGTGGGGTAAAAATTCAACATGCAATATGCTATGCCTTTCCTCTGAACTACCAGAGCCTTTAACTTTTCGATTCCACTTCGATGGCAAAAATGATACCTTCAGTGGATATTCTGCACGATGCTTTTAATTACGGTTGATATCTGATCTGGGTCTGATGATTTTATGTTGCTCTTTCCTTGCAAAAAAACACTTCCTTCGTGAAAATTCTGCTAGAATTGCCAAACTTATTTCGCAATTATTTCAACTGGACAAGTTTGGCCTTGGGTTTTATATAAGCTTTTATTGAACCTAGTAACCCTTTGTTGCATAAAATCACTCTTGCTTAACTTTATTACATCAACTGACCCATTCAAAGCTCTACAAGTATTGACGCGTAATTACTCCATCTCTCTCGAGGCATTTGAGATTGTAAGCTTTCATATCAATTTATTGGTCAATCTTGCAAAAACCAACATTGGAACACTATTCGTTATTCAAACGTCAATCCAGAAATTTCTATCTTGAAGCTTCCCATTACAATAAAATATTTTGACGAAATACTGGAGGAAGCAAGAGCAGTAAACTTATATATTGGGTTATTTAGACATCGCACCGGCGATCACAACCGTGATACCATGAAAAATTGTGAGAGTTATTTATTATTACAGACAGATTTAATTGAATGATACGAACTCAATACCATGTAGTGCTGGATAATTGTGGTGAATAATTTCGACATTTCTGAAAGCCAGACTAGTCGTCCATAGTATTGAGAAATTTTATTAAAGCTCATATAATACTTGCAGAATCTCATTTCATTTGTGTTTATACGCTTCGAGATGTTTTAAGATAATATCCCTCCTCTTGTCCCTCCTTTTACTTGTAGAGAGGAATATTGCAAAGAGATCATACAAATTAAGCGCCAGCCGCAAATACAGAAACTTCGCAATTCACTAACCATTAACCAATTATTTCATACTAATATTTCTTATAACGTGGATTGGTCCTCTATAATAAGCTATCAATGAAGGAAGGGATTACTGTTCAATGAAGTATTCTGCTTGCTTTTGATTTCATTTTTGATTTTCTGTATCAACATCATCCTGCAATCCGGTGACGTTTGTCATTCAACTATGCATTACGAAGGACATAATTGGGATTTGGGGACGCAACCGATACGAATGGTATGCACCTCTTTTCAGATTTGACAAGTTTTTTTAACTCTAATTACATTTTCATTATTTCATTATCACAACAAAGTTTACAGACTATTCGAAAATCCAATGCCACTTCCAATCACATAAGTGTTGATTTGAGAAGCATTTGGGGTGTAATACAGGTTGATTGGGGGTGCTCTACTGGTTTAGTTTAGTGGGGGTGCACAAGGCACATATATAAGACCACGACTCTCATATTTTCCAAACAGCATTTTTTTTGCTTTTCTGTCCATTTCAAGTTATAGTTACGTGGGAACAAGGCGAACAATAAAGAAAGAGTGAACGTATATAATGCTGATGTGATGTCAAAATAATCCAGCATGTAAAGTTATATTGACCACGTGAATAACTGTTGCAAAACATTTCCTCAATACCTTTGTAGGTTAACATGCAAGTTTTTAATATAATCGAGGGAGCATCAAGGTGGGAATTTCTGGGTTAACATAACATGAAGGGAATGACTTGACATGATGATCCCGACTCCCATGTTGCATGTATAAAAGACTGAAGATTTACACGAAATTAAATAGAATCTACTGGAATGCAATTCTGACAAAGTGAACCTAACTTGGCAGTGCGTTCCTTTCCTTGTAACTTACTCATTCGACTAGCAAGAAGCCAAGAGACGGTTTCCTTTTCAGTCTTTCTTCTCAGTCCGCTCAAGTTCTTTTCGCCAAATTGCCCAAAATGATTGCCAATAAAGTCGAAATTGGAAATTATAATATTTTGTCCAATTTAAAAACAGCTTGTGTATTCACAGCAGTTTTATTCGTATTAACTTCCCTCCACATCCTCCTGGGTTGGAGTTGGCTGCTAATGTTTGCATTTCGACATGGAGTGGTTGCCTCCTCCAAATTTGTCTCCGGGCTAAGACGACCTTGGACATTCAAGGATGTACTCTTTCTCGAGGATTATAATCAGCGCCATAGGGAAACTCCAGTCACGCTGCTAACTCTACACGGAGACATTTCCTGCGCCACCATCCGCCAACTATTTACTCAAAACGTGCTAACAGCACTAATCAAAGAAGGTTCTTCAAATTTGAAGTTTCCCGAGTTGACCCAGCGGAGGAGGGTCTTTCTGGGGTTTCTCTTTTGGGAGAATGACCCCTGCTTCAGCATCGAGAGTCACATCGAAGAGGTCTTCTTCGGCGACCAGAACACTCCAGAGTGCTTCAATAGCTTGGAAAACATGATGGAGGAGTTTAGTCAAAGGCCTTACCTCCGAAACGCGAGTCCATGGGAGATTTGGGTAGTGAGAAATTTTCCAGGAGGAGCAAATTCCACCACCACCGCAACAACAACTCTGCTCCTCTGGAGATGTCATCATTCCTTGGCGGATGGACACTCTATTAGGAACATTCTCATTAATTCCCTGGGTCAGAAAAGCGGTGGGGGAGGGGTGCCCCAATCCAAACTTTTAAAGCCTCCGGAGAAGACGTCAGATTCGTTCAACATATTTTCATTGCTGGCCGACTTCCTACGAGGATTTTACACTCTACACTTGGATTTAGCTCACAATAGGTGGTTACAGCAAAGGATGGTTGCGGAAAGGAGGAAGAAGGGGGCACTCGTGGATACAGACAAAGTGCATTTCAAATTTTCGTCTCAACTTCCGCTGGCGCAGGTCAAAGGGTTGGCAGCCAGGCTTGGAGTTCGGGTTCCAGTCCTGCTGACTACTTTGGCGGCGCACAGTTTCGCAAAAGCTTTCCACTCAGAGCTGGACGCTAACCTCTTCGTACCATACGGCCTCCCATTGGCAAACCATCCGGAAACTCTTGCGAATCACATGTACTATGCCAATCGAATGATTGCAAAAATTTCCACAAATAACCACAAGGTTTTCCTCCTCTGTGCTAATTTACAACATTTATTTTTGAATTTGCAGGTCTCTTGGCGGTGTGCGTCTACCTCTCTCAAAATCTCTTAGTTTTCCGTCAAGACTGACATCCATCAAGGACTCGTTTCTCGGGTTGAGCTCGGATCGGGTGAATGGGGTAATTTCCTATTTCGAGTGGATTCTAGGAAATTGTCCCGCGTGGGTTGTCGGCTTTGTAAAAACCCACACGAGTCTTGCGTACGCGCCCCTTTACATCTCAAACATTGTGTGGGATTCCCAAGGATTTGAGGTGGGGGGCTTACAGGTAGGAAGCATAAGTGCGTGTATGGCACCTACCAGAAATGCCACAGGTGAATGCAAACCTGATAATTCAACTAAATTCCCCGAAAAGTAATTTATCTAATAAATCGGATCTCTAGTGGAAATTGAATGAGATGATGTACTTATTCGCAGATTCTATAATCGGGATTCAAGGATTTGCAAATCATGTCCACATGACGTTCAATGTGAACGATGTTCTCCTTTGTGAGGAAGACGTTGAAATAATGTCAGCTGGGATTGGGAAAGACTTTGAGAAGCTGCTGCTTGAAAATACGAAAGACTAATTTTACCCTTTGACCTCAAATAATCAGACGTTCACAAATATTACCTATGAATGTAATCTTTCGTTTCATTTTACTCGTTTCAAAAGCAAGCTATGCCGGTGAGCATGAGATCTGACGTGAGAATGGAGGGTTTGTTATTCTTAATGAATATAGAAGCAATCGACTACGTTTGAAATTAGATGAGCTTTTGTCACGTACGAATTGCGAGATAGTTTATCGTATTCTTTGGAAACAACACAAACTCTTACCGTCCACACCAGCGCATCATTTCGATACAAACCCTTTTCGAGAAATTGAGATAGAGGAGGAAAGGCAAAACGGGTAATCCCTCTCCCTCAAACCCCCACCTGTTGAGATTTCCGAGAAACGTGCGGCTCCTCACTTTGCTCATCTTTTGTCATGTCATTCGCAGAACAGCAATCACGATACCACAACAGTGCGTGTGTAGCTGTGGCTTAATTTTGTGCATGAAAAATCATGCATTTAATTTAGTATCGACACAATATGCGTGGGTTTCCCATCAAGGAAACCAAAACTTGTGAGGTTTCATTTTGTAAATGTACACATACCCATACAAATTGCTCAATATGCATACTTGTGTTTGTATAAATACGCAGAGACATCATTGTAACAAAATATTTTTTACACATTATGAATTAAGCTAATTGTAAGTTTCGCGTCAAAACAATTTACCAAAAATTAATTTTGGCGTCTGCCTTTGTTTTAAAATTATATTTTAACAAATCTAAGTTTGGATTACGATTCTGTGCAAAAGACTATTATGCGAAACCTAATATTACCCTTTCCTAATAGTTTCCTTCGCTCAGCAGGAACCCTAAAATTTCCCGGAGTTTTGTGGAAGGTGATTAGGCTGGTTGGTGGGAAATAAAGTTGCGTAAATGCCACCCCATACGGTGGCAGCGACCCTTCGCCTGTAGCTACTGCAAGCAATCCTCAAGCCTCTTTGATAACCACTTTGATCATAATGATACAGGAAACGTCCCCACAATGGAATTATTTTTAAAATAGACCTGTAGCTTAAATAAATGTGTCTTAGCATGCACTAGTGTGATTGTGAGTTTGGCTAGTGGTCAGTCGAGTCGGAGTTGAGTGAGGGTTCTTGTGGCTGACGCTTAATCTGTACGATCTCTTTGCAATAATTTTCTTTACAAGTAAAAGGAGGGGCAGAGGAGGGATAGTGTCGTAACCATTGGCGAAGCACATGAGATTCAGGAAACATTACATATAACTCACGCAAAGGCTTGGGTTAGGATGAGATTCAATATTATATTTCTTAATACTACGGCCAACCAAGCTAACTTTCAGAAATGTTGAGATTTTCCATGGTCCATGTCAATTCCAGACACTATCTTCCAGCAAAAAAGGCTTTCTGGTTGATTTTGTATCATTCAAAAAATCTGGCATAGTTGCTGGAATAACTAGTCATGTTAAATATGATGGAAATTACGTAGCTGAAAATTTTTATTAATGGGACCTTTATTGGGGTTCTTCTTTGTGGTCTATATTGTTTAATTTTTCCGAGAAGGCTCATTTCACGGGATAGCGATGTCAATTGACCCTCACGATCTCCGGACCTCACAACTCCAGACTTTTTTATGCGGTCATTGAAGTAACGCGTATATCAGAACACATTAGGCTTCTTCGATGAGTTAAAGCGTAAGATTATCGAAGAGCTTCGAGCGATTCCTCAGGAAACGTTGCTCAAAGTAACTGAAGCTCTCGTGAAACGACTTCAACTTTCCGTGAACGAAAACAGAGGTCATTTAACAGATATCATTTTCAAAAAATGATTTAAGTTTCCCAATCTTCTATTCTTTCGTAATTGTTATTAAAAAAGAATTTATCTTCTGAAATAAAAAGGTTATGCGAGTTTATAAATGCTAATACTTCGTTGGACCACGTTTTATTAGGTAACCTGTATTTGACATCTCGTTCTCAATGGGTCATTGGGGCCACTTTTACAGTTTTCAAATGTGTGAAATAGTTGTCTGCACTTTGTATTTAGTTTGATGAATTTGTCTGTTAATTAGAGCCACATAATTCATCAAACCTATGATGACAGCAAAAATTTGTTATTTTTGACCTTTAACATTAATTTTGCAACGGGGATGAAACTTTTGGAGATAAGATAGACACTTCTCCAGTTAATTGCGAGTTGAATGATACCATATACGTTGCTGTACGATTATAAATAAAAAAGCCTTTGTATGGAAAACACCAAAAAATCTGTCGTATGAATATAATAGATAACCACGTTTCATCTACGATTCAGCTACGTAATAACTCACAATTTTACATGGGGCATCGTGCAACAGGTGCAACAGGAGTGATTACAGGTGCAACGCCAAATAATCCAATATGCAAGTTGTATAGTTCTCCCTCGTGTCGTCCAGTAATATTTCGTCAAGATTGGAAGCATCAAGATAGAAATTTCTCGAATTACGTTCGACTAATGAATAATACTCAATCTTGGTTTTTCCAAGATTAACCAATGAATTGAGTGTGTAAGAGCTGCAAAGGCGAATGATCAGATCCTAGATTACCTTCATATTCCTTGTCCATAGTTCTGTTCCTTGAATTATTAAGTACCGCTATCCCAAGCATTAAGATCCTATTATTCCTATTGTCAGTCTGGCCGTTTTGTGTCTACTCAAGACGATGATTCAAAAACGGTTTGACATTTTCAAATTCTGTTTGCAGCATGGTGTATACAGGACCAGGCCCTTACAATACAATACAGTACCCTCCAGAGGTGAATCCATGACCTGGGTTTTTAAATCGATAAAACTATGATAAGTTCTACACTTTGGCACCAGTAATATAGTGTGGGTTTACCTCAACGAATTTGAATAGAGACTAGTTCCCCATATACGGAGCCTACAGTCGCAAGGATCATACCTAGACAGGGATTAATTTTCAATAAAATTCGTCATCGGTAACTGCTAAGAACCGCTACCACTGATTTCCCGTTTGACTATTCGCTCGCTGCGAAGCAAGGACGAGCTTATGATCTTGCCATGTCTGTCTGTCCATCTGTCCGTCCGTAACGCTTATTTTTTGAAAACGCTTTAAAGATTTTGTTATTGAACGTTTGGGTTGGGTTGGTCTGTAAAGTCCATAGGGTAGGGGGTGTTGCGCATGGATGGTTGGTGAGGCTCATAGGGATGACTGGGTACCCTGCAGGGATAGGTGGTGACCGGATGGAATCATTCTAGAGTCGGTCTTACGCCCAGTATGGGCAGTTGGAATTTTAGGACATTTTCCCCTACGAGACTTTTGACACGTAAAAATGTCGGAATTGGGGGATTTAAAGTTCTACTGGGCCCAAATTTTTTGAACACTTGGGCATGTATTTTTGGTGTTCTACCGATGGATTGCAGCTGTTCTACAGGTTGATTAGAGGTGTTCTACAGGTTGATTTGGGGTGTTATGTTGTTGCAAGAATGTCCGATCGGGGTTACTAATGTTTTTCTACCGGGTTGCCGTGTGTTCGGCTGTCAGGGTTGAGGTATATTTGTTTGGTTAAGATCATAAGCCCGAATCATTAAGATTAGGCAGCGTGCTAGATTGTTCCGATTGGTGGACTTGTTAATTACATATATGGGTGCCAACACTTTGGGTGGATTTCATCAGCACCCGTTGCCCGTTCATTGAATTAGCAAGGTGCACACATAACAACCAGGGTCCACACATAGCAACCAATTAACCATGATTATAAATTACACAATTACAAGCATACATAAATTACACGATTATAAGTGCAAAATTATAAATTACAATTTTCTCGGGTTATAACGAGATTGCATTTTTACGTCTCGTTATTAACGAGCGGTACTAATCTATCCCGTATAATGGTTTTATTTAGGCCTTATCTCTGTAAAAAGTGATGTAGGCTTTGGAATATAAAGTGAAATGCTGCAATGTGCTTTGAGCGAAAAAGAGTGATTAAACGCGTCAGGATTTGCAGTGTTTGCCAATTGTTGCAGCATGTTCCAGGGGAAACCATTCTTTCGTAAGGAAGCAGGAAAGAAATTGAGATCAGAGACAGATCAGATGTAAGACATATGTAAATTACAAGAGGCGCGTGGAGAACATCCACAAAAGCTATATCGTATTTCCATCAGAGAGTTGAAATGAAGAACCACCTCCTGTTGCTTAATAGAATATGCGAAAGTGGAGCATGTAAGAGTTGAATGGATTTATCTGCAAGTATGCCTATGTATTCTATTGCATCACCTAAATCATCCAATTTGCACAATAGCTGCCGTAAGCCACGTAGGAGCAGCATGCATTGCTTTTGTGTTTCACAAATATAAACTTGCGCAAAGGAATGTCATAATCAGAATAGCACACATTTGCACAGCTCCTTTGCAAGTTTAATATAAATAGGGCGAAGCGCTATTGCGGAAAATTACTTTCGTCGTAGCCATTGGACAAGTCTGATGTGAGTCAGCCATTCGTTGAATCTAACTAAACAATTGAGTCATTTGATTTTTCCCTGTGTAATATCATAGCGAAGTGATAATGTCTAAAGGGAAACAGCTAGCTTATGGACTCTTGGTTCCTAACGAAAAGTACGTGGAGAAGGCCCTAGTAGCTGCTCACCTACTTCAAAACTTAGGAAGTGGTAGCATGGTTTTATGCTTTGCTCCAAGTTCCATGTCTCCAGAATCATTGTAAGTTTTCCTTTATTCATTGATTTACCCCTAAGGTATGCTGGATTTGAGTCACCGTTGTCTGTCTGCGAAAAAAAAA
>JAANSN010004992.1:0-13489 GCA_036850665.1 Dicranocentrus wangi | reverse complement strand
GAATCACAGGGATGAAGCGAAGTTAGGCTATTAGTATTAGTATTCATACTTTGTCTGCGCGTCCGTCTGTTTGGCAGTTCGCTCGACAAGTTTGATATCCTCCGATCGACCTATTTTCCTTGTCCGTGTCCGTGGACATTCCATAAATCTAGGATGACCTGGGTTGACTTTAACCAGGATCGTGTCACGACGGGGTTTGGGGGTTTATAAATATGCCACATGCTTTTTAATGCCAATTATATTGCATAAATAGACCGATGTGTCACTGTGTCAGTAATGACGAGACCCAAAGAAGTATCCCAAAATGAAACTACAATTAATAAAAGCGCTCACTCAGCTACATAGTTCTAACGTTTTACATGCTAATTTTGTGTCATCTACTAATTGTGACGGCTTGGCGAAAGTTACTTTTAAATGGTTTGTATTTAACTCGTTTGATGCACAGACAATGTGTCAAATTGTTTAAACAGGCAACGATGGGGTCGAGTTTTCACTCGCAGTCGCAAAGTTTAACAAACAGGCTAGAAGTCCAGCCCAAACACCTCTGGAACTCATCATGATATTTTTGCCCGAAAAGGAAAATTTCGTAGCTGCCAAAGAGCTCGCCGACAAAGTAAATTCGATATTCCCTGGAACGGTGAGACAACTACTCCATTTCAACCTTGCTGCTGTTAGCCAAGTGAATGCCACAAAAGAGCTGATTCGATATGCCGGTAGCCAAACCACCAATAATCCCAATTTCCCGTATAAACTCGGGGCGATCCTCCCAGCGACGGAGTGTCTACACGTCGGCTCCCTTCCGTCCGCAGACTTTGAAGAAGTAGCCTCATTTCTTCAAAGCCTGTTCTTCATCCATAACCTCGAAGTCGGGCAAATGGGAAATTGGGTAGGTGTGTTGTCCTCCTTTGACGCCTGCTCCAAAGCCATTAAAAAGATGTACGCCAGATTGGAAGTGGCGTACACGTCAGGAATTCCTAAAGGCAGACTTACAGAACCCGAACAAGTTACTTCAGCCATTGAATACTGGATCCGACTTGACGAATGGGCTGCGAAGGAAAAGATGAGAGTAATTATGGGCTCTGCATTTGACTGCGGGTTCACTCAGGGTTGGTGGACCCGTGTGGAGATGCCCAGCAACCTGAAGGAGGAAGACGAGTTCCTGGAACTGCCGGGTAGGTACCCGTGTCCAACGACCATCACGGATAGGATATTATAGGATAAATATTTCATTCTATTTAATTCTGTATTTCAGAACTTGTGGAAAAGGAGGCCGCTGAGCCGGGATTTATTAAATCCCTGGCAGGGCCCAGCTTATCCCCTGGACTGTATGACATTCATAACATTTCCAGTTTTAGTGGAGACTTTTTTGGGGTCCTACTCTACCCCTTTCTAACCCTTGCACAAATTAAGCCAGATTTTCGAACACCGGATTTCTGGGATGACAAAGGAATGACCAATTTTGTTCAAATGATCGCCACAAAATTCAGGAGAATTCGGAGTATAGCATTGAAC
Source organism: Dicranocentrus wangi (assembly GCA_036850665.1). Taxonomy (NCBI): domain Eukaryota; kingdom Metazoa; phylum Arthropoda; class Collembola; order Entomobryomorpha; family Entomobryidae; genus Dicranocentrus; species Dicranocentrus wangi. Next base: position 11,977 of record JAANSN010004992.1, on the reverse strand, counting down.
GGTTTAGCACGGGAGACCCTTCCAAGAATGTCGTATTTCGTTGCGAACTACAATCTGCACCGAGAGCGAGAGGAGGGCCAGCAGCTCAGGCTCCTCATGACTGTGAGTGTGCAGTCCGGCTATTCTGAGAAGCGCCTTTTGGACCTCTTCCAGTTGACCAATGACATAGCTTCAAAGGCAAATGCAATTTATGCGGGTAGTGTCCCTCAAATTGTCATTCAAGCAAACACTACACAACCGCAAATTGGACAGTTGGTGGCCGCCATTTTGCCAAAAGTGAGGCTCCTCACAAATTTGACAATTGGAGCCCTGGTGCCTCACGCCGCTTGCGGGATCTCACGAACAAAGGTCCCGTCAGACTTGACGGGATTATTGGCCCATGTCGACACTCTGTACTTTGAGGTGGAAGCTACCTCTCAAAAGATCAATGACGGGCTGGACCTTACGATCGGTCTGGTTGGGAGGACCATGAAAAACTGCAAATTAAAAGTTCAAGAAACTTACCCACAAGCTGTAGGAAGGACGGAGATTGGGTTCGAAGTCAAGTTCAACGAGGTGGTGGGTTTGAGCGAGACAGAAAGTATTTTCAATTCGGTGGTATTTTGGGAGAAAATGAACTTGTGGGCGGTGAGCACAAACACGCCAGTTTTAATGTGGTACGCCATTGGCAGTCCAAATCGGCTGGGATGGTGGAGAATGAAAGATCCTGCAAGCTACGGGTACTCCAGCGAGATCCTGTTCGAAGACAGTAGGGAAGTGCTAATAGACAAGTTAAGAAAGGACAGAGAATCTCCGAAGGGGCTAGACCCACCCGCCCGACTCAGCTTTTGGATGGGCGCTCTTATTGTATCAGGTACAGCTTTGCTCGTGGTGGGCCTGGCTTTTGGTGCTGCATATTGGCTTCGGCGATGCGGGCTTAGATTTGGACACATGAGTAGTTTGACTAGAGACGAGATCCGGCAGTTCTTCGAGGGCGGTGGTGGGACCATGGCTTTGAATCTCTTTGACTCCTCCCAGTCCACTTCAGCCTATGACGCTAATTTGGAACTGGCTCTGGGCTCCTTCGAAATTGGTACATACTTTAAACAATTTTTGTAAGAAATGCGAATGTTACGACGACGCCTTTCACCTGCGATTTTCAGATCATTCAAGCATTCTCGGAACCGGAGCCTTTGGAGCTGTATTTCGTGGCAAGGTTTTTCAGAACGGGGTGGAGCTCGACGCCGCCGTGAAGACGACGAAGCCGTCGTGCCCAGGAACAGCGTTGAAAGGGCTATTGTCTGAAATTAAAGTGATGATGCATGTCGGAGGTCACGACAATATTGTCAAATTACTGGGTGCGTACACTTCAGAGTTATTTAGAGGTAAACTATATTCGCCTTTCCTTTTGATAGTTTTGATCAAGTCTGGAAATAGACCCCAACTCCAAAGAACAAAATAATAATCATTTCAGGGAAGATTTATGTCTTTATGGAGTTTTGCCACCTTGGCTCATTACTTGGTTCGCTTCGAAGGCTGAAACCCGAAGTGCCTAGTGACTTGTCTTCCCCACCAAGTGGTCAAAATCGGGACTCTTCCGCACACCCCTCCACCTCCAGCGAACCCTCCTATTGCACCTCTGAACTGTTGAGATGGGCCCTTGAAATCTCATCTGGAATGGAGTATTTGGCCTCCAAACAGGTAGCACACAACACCCTTGACGAGGAAAACATTAAAATAGTGGTTGACATTTCACATTAATAATAAATAATATTTATACATCTCTTCCTGAGGTGGTGCACATGGATTTGGCAACGCGAAACGTGCTCCTGAACGAGGATAAAGTTGCAAAAATATCGGATTTTGGACTCTCGCGGAGGTTGCATGAGCACACGACTTATGTCAAGTCGCAAGAGGAGCCGCTTCCCTGGCGCTGGATGAGCCCGGAATCCCTGAGTCGATCCGAGTTCAACGAAAAGTCGGACGTGTGGTCTTTCGGGGTCACACTTTGGGAAATATGTTCACTGGGTATTTGACAACCAACTAATTACCTACGTATCATTGTAAGCGAAATTGTAATTTTCCAAATCGTGTATTATTATTACGAATGGATTTCAAGGGGGCATACCATATGGCGGGATGAGTTGGTGCGCTAATTGGGCTTCTAGCCTGACCAACGGTCTGACTCTTCAGAAACCTGAACATACTTCCAATGACATGTTGGCGAAAACTTATCTCAATTTAGTTTCTTTTGCTAATTTCAAGTTTTTTTTTGCATGCATGGCCATGGATATATGACTTTCATTTTTAATTTCAGCTACTCGACGATGAAGGAATGCTGGAATGTGAGTCCTACCAACCGACCATCATTTTCAGGCTTAAAATCTACATTGCAACTCCTTTTAGAAAATGAGCGCAAAATTGAGGTGGACTATTTGGAGATTTAACAACATTATTGGAACCCCATTCCATTTCTTAAGGATTGTTTAAAAAAATCACATATGCTTTTATTTACAAAAAATGAACATAAACCTTTAACTATGCATAAAAACATGTTTTATTAATACATCGGCGATTTTAAAACTAATTCCTACTCATGGACAATAAATAATTTTTGCATTTCGTATTGTTATCCTTTATCCTCAAATAAATTTCATATCGAATTTTGAATTTTTTTCTAACTAATTCGGAGGAGTTTGAATATTTCATNGAGGAGTTTGAATATTTCATCATGTCTCCCACGCCATAAAGGGCCTCCGCTTTCTGGATGCCCCACCGGCTGAGCTGACGTTTGAAGCACCCTCAATCCTGGTTCGACGATCATGACCTGGTGTTGATGATGGTGACGGTGGTGAGGCACGGGAGCTATTATGTTTAGATTTGTTAGTGAAGACATTGGAGCGGCCGCCTCCTGGTTGATTTCTGTCGCTATATCCCCAAAGGAGCCGCCCAGGGACCTCTTCTTCCAACTGCTTCTTGAGATGCATTTATCCTCGCGCTTTGAGGACCGTGTCGGGAATGCTGGCCACACACGGGGCGAGGCTGCTGTGGATGTGCAACTCTGGGTGACTTCCAAAATGATGGGTTTGATTTCCTTGGAGAAATGCTCTTCTGGAATGGGGGCGCAAGACGACGACGCTCCGACGGGATGGAACCTTTGCAGGATGGCACATTCAAAAAAGGCCTGCTCTTGTAGCCGGATTTCGAGCCCGTCCGTGGTGACCCCGATTTGCTCTGCGCTGAAGTGCTTTGTGAGGCGTCTTCCCTGCGCTGGACGACATTCCTCTGTGCAACAACAACCGACACTCTGCGGCAGTCCCAAGTGCTCAGACTTCCAACAGATGAACTCGCTCCGATTCCTAGCGTACCTAAAACAACATAGGGTATTAAATGCGGATGTGCGAAAATAGAATCAAAAGAACAGTACTGACGGGTACTTTAAATTACAGGCAGAATAAACGGTGAATTTATTTTTACCTGAACTGAGCATGGCTACTACTGAATTCTGTCGATATCCATTCAACCCCGAGAATTTTTTGCAGTGTTGCTCCTCCTCATCATCCTGCTTCCGGGCTAAAGATTCCAGCTCTTCATCTGAGGACGACATAATCTCCTCTGTAATTATGTCGGCCTCATCAGCATTAGATGGAGGCCCTCCTGAGCTGCTGTTGAGCGCCATGTTCCAGCTCGAAGTTTTTGTAATTTCTTCTTGTGTTGTTGGAGGGATTTGATCCGACTGGAAAGAAGGGACCTCCAAGTGCCGCCGCTTAATTTGGGAGGCATCCAATTCTCCAATTGATACTTTTGTGGGGACATTATTTGAGCTTACCAAAGAACCGAAAGAAGTGGTCGTCGGCGGCTCGACTGATGACGGATTCGCTTTTCGGCTGATCTCTTCTTCTTCTTCTTCACCTTCCCTCCATTTACAATAAGAGTTTATTTCCTCCTGCTCCTCCCGGGATTCACTGAGAGAATAATAACCTCCTAATAAAGTCTCCAGCTCGTTGCAGTTGCGCTCATTCTGCGAGTCCGATATCTCATCGTACCTCCTCTCCCCCTCCTCACTTTCAGGCTGACCAGTTGTCCTTACAATGGAAATCGTTAGGGTGTTCTCCTCCTGTCTTCTCGTCGACTCATTACGTCCATGCCTGCCCGAAGTGGAGGTTGGGGACACTCGCTGGAAGTTAGTGGGTGGCGTTGCGACAGAAGACGGTTCTTGAAACCCAGAGTCCCTGTCCCTTCCAATTATGTGGTAATGGTCATTCCTTTTCCAGGTTAGGTCCTTTGCTTCAGTGGAGGCTTCATCGGAAACAGGCTGCTGCTGAATGCTGTATAATGTATATGGACTCTTCTTGGCTCGTCTTCTCTGGAATAATAAATCCTGTGGCTAACTCCGCCTCCCGTTTGCCTTCTTTTGAAGAATCCCGTCGTGAGACATTATTATTGTCCACGTCTTCAATGTTACTACTATCTCTGTCATCCAGCGGAGATTTGGGGCATCTTTTCATATTAGTCAATTTTGTGAGAACAGGCGACATGCTAGCGGATGCTCTTCTTACTTCTCTCTAAATAAAAACAGAAATAGGGACGGAAAGCGTGTTAACAAGGATATAGAAAATAAAATATATTTGATATTATTAATCTTCTCTTACTTGACACAGGAGGAGCGTCAGCGTCACTCCCTTCAATAGGAATCGTATTGTTCCAGAAATCGCCTATTTCCACTCCCTCATTTCCACCGTCATTATTATCAAAACCGTCGTCGACCTTTTCTGACTTGATTATTATGGGAGGAAGATTGGCGGCGGTGGTGGACTGCTGCAGTGGTCCAAATGGATGGGCGCCCGCGGGATGCTTTCCCTTCTTCAGTCACTACCCTCTGGTCAGAATTTGTTGGAGGGTCGTCAGCGTCGTCGTCGTCGTCGGCGTCGTTTTTCTCAGAAAGCCTCGTCGCATCCTTTCTTTCCCCTCCATTGTTTTGCATAGCGGAGGAGGGGACCTTTGCCAGTTTAGTCAAGAGGTGGCCCATTCCCATCATGACCAACGCGTCCTTCACCTCCTCCTCATCTCCTCTTGTGATGCCGGTAGCTTCCCCACGGGTCATCAGCGACACGACTGATGCCAGGTGAGCCAACTTGACGTCCATCAAGGTAACTCCTACCGGGCCTGCTCCTGGTGGAGCGTTCACAGCATCCCAAAGAACCTGATTGAGGGAATTCGGTTTGGAGTTGTTGGGCTCCTCCTCCGGGCTCAGTTTCAGGACGTTGAGAATAAAAGCTCGGTGGACTGGAATGGATGAGCCGTCAGCGCAAATCAGGTGAACCAGTTCACAGTTATCGGCTGCCACTTTCGACGAGGTTCCCAGATCTCCAGATTTGGTGGCGGTCTCATCTTCTGCCGGCTCATAAGCTCGGTGGACTGGAATGGATGAGCCGTCAGCGCAAATCAGGTGAACCAGTTCACAGTTATCGGCTGCCACTTTCGACGAGGTTCCCAGATCGCCAGATTTGGTGGTGGTCTCATCTTCTGCCGGCTCAACATTAGCAATTAACTTGTGACAATGGATGGAACTCACTATTTTGATTTCCGATGGCTCTCCTGAAATAATTAAGCACGCAAAAATGAAATATTTTTTGAAAGCCAATTAATTTACTACATGAGTTTGCTTGTTGTGCTCACCTTCTTCACTCGGATATTTTGACTCCCAGTCAATGTCCTCCCAACTCCTCCCATTCCACTTGAACTCGGCAAAGAGCTCGTTGGAGGTAACAATTGGACGCCAGCTACCCATTTTTCCGTCCACTGATTTTCCACCTCCCGATACTGAGTTGCCTGAATCTGAATCTTGCAATTCGCAGAAAGTGAAGGATTTCAACTACGTGTCGTGTCGTAGAATCGAATGAAATGCTTTTGAGAAGTATTGTAGAAATGTGGACGCTTGGAACCACTCGTAAGGAAAAAAAACAACATGTATTTCACAAGATTAACTTAACTCTTAAATTGAAATGCGGAGGAAGGGAAATGGAGAGCACATTCTCCGCCGAGACATTGGTTAGCAGTGAGTGTGGCATGAAAAGCTGGAAGCACTCTGACTATGAGTCACTTGGCTGCTGGCTTGCTTGCCACAAATGTTTCTGTTGTTGATTTCTTGGCTTGGACCGATGGGGATTAGTGCAGCATTACTGTAATCTCCTCAACACGCGCAGTCACTTTGCAAAAGAGTTTGTTCATGACAAACTTTAATTCTTGTTTTGTCTTTGGCACACATGGACGGACAATGAGAATAACAGGCAACTTACAATGTACTCCAAAAGCAACTTTTGTACGGGTGAGGAGTGTGTTGCTCGTGCTTAGCGTTATAGCAGCAGGATTTAGGTAGGTACATAATCCATTCCCAGGTTCCCAGAAGAAGGCGAATGGTCACGAAAGGGTTTAATAAGACTAGTTATATTTAACAGCTCCTATTTGACTGAATGAATGAAAGGGTGAAATGAAATGTGCATTTGAGAAAGGCAGAGATTGTTAGAGAGTAGAACAAGCTGCATGTCGGCCACCGGCTCAACAAATGTCTAAAAATAATTAAAAATGGACTTGACTAGAGGGAGAGTGTTGATGATACTTGGCTGGTGCTGCATAAGTTTGTTTGGATGTTGAACCTATATCCACATCATCCACTCATACGCATTCTTAAATGTCTGCCTTCAATTACTACTTGTTTGTAATTAAGTACGAGTTAGCATAGGTATTATTTTTTGTACTTTTTGACGAACAGAGTTAGCTTTTCATCAAACATCCTTTCTTATCAATCTTAACATCATCATCCTCATCCTCATTGTGGGATAATAATTGGGATTTAGCATGAGTCCATGTCCAGTTAAATCCTCCACTTACTTTCATCATACGTACCATTTTTATATTCATAGCTGCGGAATTGACATTTTTTTTACTTCTTATCAAACACATTCCAAAGCAATGGAGGCATCGCATGCACAACAGCGTCATGCATTTTGAAGCTAATAATTACTCACGATACTTTTGAGCATAAATAATGAGCTACAACTTGGTGCGCTGGAACGTGCTTGCTGAGGATGATTCCAAGTAGTGGATTTACCTAATGCAAAAAGCTTTTAGATAATAACCGCATTAATTACTAGTTAGTAGTAGCAAGAGTTTGGAAGGAGCCAGAAGAAAGACAGCTATTCGCCACTTTCACTACATTTTTCAGAGCAGAATCTAGATTTCCATTACATTGGCCGAGAGTGTCGCAATTCTTAACTCATTAAAATTATCTAATGCTCTGGGGAGAAAGGTCCGTTATTCAATGAGTTGGAAGCTCGAAAGTATTGGTTCAATAGGAGAAGGAAGGCTACGGGAGGTGGGCTGGAATTTTTATACATAGTCCGGGTGTTATAATGAAATTCAAGCATTCGAAAACCTTTTAGGAAAATAGATCTTTGCATTTTAAGTCTTTTATTACCGAAATTGAGCCCCTGCGTAATAGAAGGTAGAGAGAGCCACAATAGAACAAGAACTCCACTGCTCCACTTGTCTGACTGAACTGATCAAGAGTGTTTCAGAGCGTAAATGGCTTTCGAGTATCCCCGTCATGTTAGGATTGGTTTCAACCCTTATTTTGTTTCTAGCTCGTGTTCCCTGGTTTCTCCATTCCACTTGAAAATAGTCATGGGCTGGAGTTTAACGAGCAAATTGAAATTTTTGAAAGGTGTGCCATCCAGATTATCCTGTTTGAGCTGGACCAGGCAGGCAAGAGTAAACCTTTTGTAGTTCCGACTTTATGACACACGTTTTTGCAACTGCTGGTATGGCTTAACTAAAATTGTATTTTTTTGTTCAGTCAGAGTTCCACAAGTGTAGCTGCCTATTCTTTGGAGCCTCCCCGCCTCCCATGGATCCTCTCGGTGTTTCGCTACAAGCTGGTTAGTAGTTTCCCCGCAAAGGCAGTCAACTCTCGAGTCACCCACTTTGAGTGCGGCTCTCATGGACAAACTGAACTGTCATCCGGAAATCAAGAATTTCCCGTTCAGGCCAAATTCCCCAGCACTCAACCCTGCGCTGTCCAAATTGTCGTGGAACCGGTGGCATGCGAGCAGCAATGGAGGATTGTGGACCTTCCAACAAGCTTAATACCCTATCCAAAGTGGAACAGCTACCTCCTCCTCCCAAAATCCGCTTTTCACCCATTTCATTACGATGCTGCTAATTACCAAGGATTCCACCGCCACTCCCAATTTCAGGTTAACATTCAAAATTCGGACTCTGAACCCAGGAGTGGAGGTGTAGTAGTATCCAGGAAGACGATGTCAGGTGAGCTACCCTTCTTGATTGATATTCTACGGTGGCACATACATGATAAAACGAATTCGCCTGGGTTTCGAACCAACTAGAAATTCTCCAGTTAGGTTGGTATGGTTTATGACGCAGCAGCCTAGCAGCCAGGTTCATCGACTCTCTATTATCCAAAGTTTGAGTTTGAGTTGGCACTTCAGGTGCTGCTGCTGGGTCAGGAATGTGGAGAACCTTGCATAGTCATGAGGAATTGGGTCAAATATCCGTACTCCACTAAGAGCACTACCGAATTGGCAGGCTTGGCTAGAATAGAATGGGAAATCATTTGAAGGAATATCTGGCCAGCGGTTTGTATCGGCGTCTATCTTTTGACACATTTCCACGGGGAACTACTTCTCCTCCTCCTCGTACATTTAGAGAGGCAGTTGGGGGGATATCATCATCATCCACAGTGGAGCATATTGCTTTCCCAATTATTTTCCGAAACTATGGCGTTGTATGAGCTGGATGTGCCTCGGGGGTTCATTAGACCAGAGTTTCATTGGTATGAGTTGCCATATGTCGGCGGTGGCACAGTGTTAGTGCGTAATGAGAGGAACGGGAGGAGCATTCCATAACTTGCGTTCCTCCGGAAAAAGCCAGAGGCGTCTCTGTCAATAATGGCTTCGTGGCCGCATTTGACCCGGCAGGGTGGACACTGCTCGCAATTTCCGGTGTGTTAACTGGCATATATGTGGTTTTACTCAGCCGGGGGGACCGGTCGGTAGGACGTAGGGCGAGTAGTGGAGGTGGAGGGGACATCTTTGGGCAACTTACGGTTGTCATCACGATCATTCTGGCGCAAGGCACGGGCACAATACACAAGCACAAATTCCTAATGGCGTTCTGGGTGCTCATGGGCTGTCAGCTCAAGGACGGCTACGAGGTGACCATCGTCACCGAGCTGACAGCGCCCCTCCCCAAACTGAAGCTGCAAACATTTGAGCAACTGCTGAGTTGGGGGGTACGTGATTCACTCTCCCAGTTTGCGAGTTCCCAAGATGCTCACTATGGTCACGATTGCTACAAGAGATTGGAAAGAAATGGATCGCCAAGTATTGGAAACTCACTTGTTCTCGCTATTACGTTTGGGTAAATATCTGCAGACGCGACTTGACTCTGCCCCTGGTTGCTCAAGCTCAAGGAGCTGGTGGCATGTTTAGCGTTGAGGTGGCAAAGGGGCTCGGCTGATGAGTCACACTTTTAGACAGGAGAGACAGATGACGAAGAAGCCGGAGGCCAAGAATGAATTCCTGGAGCTCGTTTCAGATGGCAGGAATAGCGTCTACGTGGACAGGTACACGAGCATTTTTGGCATGAAGGCCGGTCTGGTCAGCAAGGGTGTCCCGCCGGAGGACATTGCAGTCAGCTAGCAGTCCTTTGAAGCAACCTATCGAAACTGGGTGTTTACAAATACCTATGCCATACGAAGGAATGGTCAGCAGGTTGAGAGCATTCTTTGAGTCTGGGTTGTATCCCGCTTGGAAGTGGCACGGATTAGTCAGGAGGAGGAGAAACCGTATAGTATTCGGGGTAACGTGGCCGTCGTGTTTTACGCATCCTTGGCCCTTCAACTGACTGCACTTGTCATATTTCTGGGCGAGCTGAGAACACACTTGTGTTCCATATTCCAGTTTACTTGCATGCTAGTCTCAAATCTGAACACTAAAAAGGGTTTCAATGTGGTTGTTGGAGTGGGCGGTCGAGTGAGTTTTTCTGATCATCTGGAATAGGTCCACCACCAATACCAATCCCACTAACGAGGGATGGTATATGCGTGCATGAATTGACAGTTAAGCCAAACCATTTTATATACATCATGTAGTGAATTTATTTCCGATTCTGAGTAGAAACTTTGCTGTGGAAAATATATTGAATATGTTTATATCAAGTTTTTAAACTTTTTACATATAAATTAGTGAAAAAAATTTCCTTTTGCATTTGATAGCGGAAGTAATGTAGAGCAAAATTGCAATTGATTTCATGTTAAAATTTTAAGTCGTTTCAGAGATATGTCTGTTTAAAGTTAGACGGATTTTCAGATCCCACTTGTTTATGGAAACACCTTTAAACTAGCAAGTTTAAAATTATTGAATATAATTTTCGCAGCAAACGTTTTATGCCATTAGAACAAGAAAAAGATTCCCTACAAGATTTATATAATGATTTGGCTTAACTAACGAATCCTAGATTCGTAGCATATCCTAGGTTAAGAATCACGGTTGGCATACGTAGATTTTTTTAACTACCCCTTTTTGCGACACATATTATAAAAACATTGTAGACAAACGTAAGTATATTGTTTTTGCACCCTGAGCCACGTTTTTGTTTAATATGGGTTGCATCCTACGCGTTCTGAACGCGGGAAGGAAAGGGGGTTGTAATGGAGGGGCGACCGTGTGTGTTCAGGAGGTTGTTGTTGGTATGCATGTAAATAACTATACAGTTGTATATAATTCATTAGGCAGTCTTTATTTGAGCATGCATTGAACACTTGAACACTTGAAAATAAATAAATGATTGAAATGAACACTTAAAATTAAATTATTGGAATGAGCACTGAAATTAAATTATTGGAATGAACACTTCAAAAAAAATGAACGAATGAACACAATAAACTTTACATTCAATGACGGCGGGGTGGACGGCGGAGACGGGCAGATCTCCAGTTGACGGAAATAAATAATTCAAGAAAATAAAACTATAAAGGTGTCTCGGCAATCATGTCACCGTCGTTCAGTCCCCGCATCCTCACCACCTGAACTGGGATTGATGCTGCTGACTGTGCGTTTGTCAGTAACGTATTATAAGTTCTGCGGCGGGCAGAACGCTTGAACTTTTCAAAAAACTCCTTTATGGTGTAAAATGAACTTGGTGCTTGCGGTTCCACTGCTGGTGGTACTGGAGCCCTAGCTTCTGGTGGAGGTGTGACGGGTGCTTCAGTGTCTTGAGGGGGTTGAGCGAGTTGGCGGAGGTACCTGTGCCACACGTACACCACAAGCAAAGCGCCATCAACACCAACAGCATGATGGTTGATGCCATCCACCCGGATTGGTCCACCGTTTCTACAACTAAAATGCAAAAATAATAATAAAACGGGATGCAAACCCGGACACAAATGTGCGTTGCGCCCATCCAGAACCGTTCCGAACTGCCCAGAAACATCTTGTCCGGCCAGGCATCCCGTGCAAGTCGAGAAGTCGAGTTGCTGACCTAGGAACAGAAGGACATGATGCAGTCGTAACAGGACTGAATTGATGCACAGCTTAAAATGAACAAAAATTATTATTAGTATTAAATAAATTGAATTTTACACACACACACATAAAGAGATAAATAATTAATAATTTTTTTACTTACAAAATCCGGAAAGCCATCCTTAAATTTAAATTTTGAAAAAGAAAGGAGAAGAAAAAAAAATAGAAAGAGTTTGCCGAATGTGATTCACAATAATAAGAAAAAAACATCTGTGAAAATTGAACATAAGGTTGCCGCTGTCCGGCAATGTCAAGTTTGGCCCTCTCGTCTCTAACAACAAGTTTAAAACTATTGAATATAATTTCCGCACCGAACTTCTTATACCTTTAGAACCAGAAAAAGATTCCCTACAGGATGACAGGATGTATATGATTTGGCTTAACTAACAATTTAT
>JAANSN010004990.1:0-13495 GCA_036850665.1 Dicranocentrus wangi | reverse complement strand
TGGCTTCATTAACTCGTCTTTACTGGGTTCTTCAAGTGATGGTCCAGCAAACCGCTTAAGAGTACTGTTTCCAACGGTTAACTGTGTCGTTGACGTTGTAGAAGAGGCACTGGTAACAGTAGCTGCCGGACCGGATGAGGAAGTCGTCGCAGTCACTGTATTAGAGCGCTTAGCACCGAATTTTGGTTTGGACGTTTGGGAATTTTGTCTAACAACTCCATGCGAACCAGTCCAGTTCACATTTCCTGAATCCGCACTCCAGCATTGTTCTCGAGAGCGTTTTAACGCAGTTGCGGCTTCCTTTGCTACACGGTCCGCTTCTTGTTCCACCAGCATAAAGTCAGCTTCATCTGTATCCACGATTCGATCATGACGTAGTGCAGCTTCAACTCCAGACTTGGAAAATAGTTTTCCCAAAACGTACTCATCTTGCTGCGCGTTCTGCTTTGTCTTCTCCTCCTCATCTTTATCTGCTAAAGTTTCATTCTCATTTTCACTTTGCTTTACTAAATATGGCACATCTCGGAATTTTCCGGACGATTTTTCTCTGGGATTACTGGTGGCTGATTCCTTCTTGCGTTTTTTAGATTTTCGATTCACTTTAATTTTTGAGCCAGTCCCAGAGAATATAGCTTCAGACTCTGTTCCTTTACCAGAACCTTCATTGAATGAGAATAGTTCTAGTAAATCATTACTCTTGAAGAATCTTTTTTGACGGGGGTCCTTCAGTACTCGGTTTGTTAAGAACTGCTTGAATATTTGTCTATGATACATTTTCTCTTCAATGGTACCCGACGTAATTAGGCGGTATATAGTCACTTGACGATTTTGCCCTATTCGCCAAGCGCGCTCTCTGGCTTGGGAGTCGGTGCTAGGATTCCAGTCCGGATCAAAGATGATTATGCGATTTGCGCCGGTTAAGTTTACTCCTAGGCCCCCAACACGAGTTGTGAGAATGAAAACAAATATATCCGGATCCTGTAAAACACACAAAAAAATATATTTACGTTTGTCGATTTTCAAACTAAGGTAAGCTATGCGGTTTAGTTAGGCAATGACCTCGTTAAAACGCTGTATCAGGGGTTGTCGAGACCCTATTGGCGTGCCCCCGTCTAATCTCAAATAACTATAATTTTTTTGACGGACAAAGTTTTCCAAAATGCACAACATCTACAAAAATGTAATTTAAATTCTCAGCTTTTGTAAATTAAATTATTGCGTTCAATATATATTGGCACGAGTAGCCACTAGCCAGCTACAAACAGTTGTAGTCTTTCTTACCTGTCGACTTTGTGTAAATAATAACACTTTATGCTTCTGCTTGTACCACAATTTCAGTAGTGTCTCCACTACAATCATCTTTCCAGATTTGCTCCAATGGCCAAACGAATCGGACGGGTCAATTTCAATATCTGAACCTTCGTCGTCTTCTAACAACGATTCCTCTTGTTGCTCTCCTAGTCCACTTTTCTTTTTAGGTATCTTATTTGCGAACTTAGTTGACTTAATTAGTTTAGGGCCTCCATCAAAGAGGTGAGGGTGATTACATATTTTACGGAGATTAATTAATCCAACGAAAAGATTAAACCGTCCTTGCACAATGGAATCGATTTCTTTGGAATTGATGTAACTAATGTATAAAGCTTTTTGCTCGTCGGTCATTTTACAAAACAAGACCTGAAATTTAAAGTCCGTTCATTTGAGCTGGTTTTCAAAACAAATTAAATAATTTTTAAAACATTAAGCACACCTGCTCGTTTTTATCTGGCAGGTTAAGATGATTTTTGACATCTGCCTTCATCCTCCGCAGCAAATAAGGATTGATTATATCCCGCAAAATAGTTGCACATTTGAAAGCGGTTGACACCTGCACCTCGGATGCATTAGAATACCCTCCATGTGTAATTGGAACTGCAAACTGCTCCATAAAGGCAGGTAGCGTTCCAAGTTTTCCAGGGTAAACAAAGTCAAAAAGGGACCATAACTCTTTCAAATTGTTTTGAAGTGGAGAGCCAGAGAGTATTAGGCGATGTGGAGTTGCCACCTGCTTTACTGTTAACGTTGCCTGTTCCAATCAATTAGCAGGTTAATATTTGTAGCGTCCGGCGTCCTTATATATATAAATATACATTAGTAAAATTAGTGAACTGATAATATTCAAACAAGTACCTGCGCATCAGGATTTCTTATCTTGTGCCCTTCATCTAATATAACATAGTGCCATTGGTATCGTAAAATTTCATCTTGATTACTGACGATTCCAACATATGAAGTAATCAAGATCCCATTGCTATCCTGGATGGATTTAATTAGCGTTTTCTTTGAACCTGAAATCAAAATATAATTACAGTCAAATACAGCTTTCCTAGTTACCTCTTATTCGCCGCAGGATGGTAATAATGAATGATGTAACATGATTATGATTTTCGTACCTGAGTAAGATCCAGATTCGTGCAAAATTGCTACACGAAAAGGCGGCCACCATTTGTGAAATTCTTTGACCCATTGATGCATCACTGTTGCCGGACAAACAATGATCGATGGACCAAGTCCGCGGTAGCTAAACCAAAAATTACATTAATCGTAATCAAGTCAATCATCGGAAAAAAGCTCATAATTATAATGCAAAAGTAATTCTTGAGCTAACTTTGTGAAACGAAATAAAAGATTCGAACACGAAACTCCGGCGAGGAACATAATTACTTGAATGGTTTTCCCAAGTCCCATTTCATCTCCTAGAATTCCTCCAACCCTTTGTAGGTGAAGTTCCCACAGCCACTTTACACCAATTTTTTGGTAACTACATGACCACATGACACCATAAATATTTGAACTGAATTCACAATTATTAGGTCTATAATAATATAATGAAAGTATCAGTATTCATAGTAAAGACGCTGTAGCTATATTGCAAACAATGAAACAAAGACGTATCCTATCCTAAACGACATACTTACTTGTACAAACTTTCCCATAAATATGCTGGTAATTTAAAACCATCTTCCAACGAATGCATTTTTCCTGTCAGTCTCGTTTCTCTCTCCTTCCAGTCATTAACTCGTTTCAAGTAATATTGGTAGCAACCATCATCTGCTTTCTTTTTAGCTGAAATAGGGTAATCTGCCGTTAGAAATAATTTTAAAAATTAATACTGTTGAAGAGGATACTAAGTTTCTTACATCGGCTTTTTGATGGACGTTCATAATCGGAATCTTCCTCTAACCAATCACTGTCATCATCGCTCGATTTTTCTACAACAATTTTAGCCTTTTTCTTGCTCTGACGTGGTGGCCTGCTTTTAGAAGTGGAGGGTTCGAATTCCTCGTCTGTTTCAAAGCATCGATCATGAAGCATGAACCAATAAATATGAAAATGTCAAAATTTGATAATTTGAAGATCAAATAAAAATAAAATACCAGACGTTGCCGCATCACTTGGGATATAATCACTGTCGTCACTTGGGTTAATGTACATTGAGGTTGTCTCTGCAGCGGTTTTACCAGGTTTACGCCTTGCATCCCTTTGAGATAATGTTTATACAATAACAGACTTGAGAAAATGAAATACTTCATCAAAGTAATACGACGGACGACCATTCATACCATGGATCATCACTCGTACCAGTCCCCACTTTCTCTTTGCGCTTCCTCTTTTTTGGAAACAGTACGTTCATATCCAGTGGGGATTTTGCATGGGATTTGCTGGGTTTACTTTTGCCAGACTTAGTTTTCGTTCTGACTTTCGCTGCGTGACCTTCATCGGCTTCATCTGTAACCTGCTGATTTTTCTTGCTGGTATCAACATCGCTGTCAGAATCTTCCACTTCATATCTATTGTCCTTTTGTTTGTTCATACTATCCACCAGCTTCCTACGATTCTTTTGAAGTTCCATTTGTTTTGCAAGGTACTTATTCAAATCTAAGAAGGAACCCCTGAGAAATAAGCAATACAAAGCGGATTTGTAAAAGACATTTAGAAAAAAATTGGTTTTTACATAATCTTGGCATTTACTCTAATGATTACGACGACATATGCGACAGCTTACTTGTCTTTTGATTGCTCAGACTCTGCCACTTCTGACCCAAAAGGAGTCATTTCTCCATTTCTAATTTTCCTCTCTTGCTCAGTCTCCACTTTTTCTTTAATCACAATCTTTTTCCGCTTCACAGTTTCAGGTCTCTTTTTCAATATACCTTTCAAAGACCCTTTGCTCTCTTCACCGACTTTGTCCGGGCTAACCCTTGGTGCGACATCATCCCTCGTCCAACCTCCAAACGAGACCTTTTTCGGAGGGGACCGGGACCCACTTTTACTCGGTTCATTTTTCTTTCGTAACGCAGCCAGTAGAATGCTACTTCCACCCCCAAAGTCAAACTCTGGTTTCTTCGCCTCGACAACCCCATCCCCTTGTTCCTTGTCTTCTCTGGGCTGCCCACTTTCTTCTTCCTCAATCTCGCCATCTTCCAATCCCTCCGCCTCCTTAAGTTGCTCCTCCAGATGAGTCAAAAAATTTTCTTCGAACGCTGTCTGATCTACAGCATTCGCTCCTAAAATTGTCGTTAGTAGTGCCTCATCTTCCATCCCAATTACCCACGCCACACTATGAAAAGTGTGACCCTGACCCTGGTCGTCAAAAAAACAAGCTCAGTTAGCAGTCTTCTCGTCTTGTTGGCATAATTTTCTGCAATCCCAAAAAGACCAGCTCCCTACATTCATAAGAGTGTGGAGTAAATTTAGTTGTTCTCCCTAAACTTCACTTTAATTTTAATACGAATAATAATTTTATAATATTGCATCCACTTTAATCAATACCTCGACAAGGCCGACGCAAATGCACACCACACCGACAGATTCAATGCGCTTTGCCGAACTGGAACTTCACATATAGATTATTATTCCAGGCAGGAAGGAACTGGGTCATTCGGCGGAACCGGACGGGACCACGACGGGAAGCTCTTCTTGCCTGCTGAACTCTGACCTTGAATCCCTATTTTGCAGCAAAGCTCTTTCAATCAAGCTGAGGCGGAGGAGACGATCAGTGATGACAAGCGGGCCGCTTTCGCTTTGGGTTCCTGAGTAGAAATACAGCAGCAGCAGCACATGCCCACACGCCACGGTCACATCACATCACTCATAGGCAAACAAAACATCACAAAAAACTCTTCTATTACCTATTAAATCGTTTACTTTGTCCTAAGTCGTCACCTGCACCTGTTTCTTTGCATTTACATATTCTGTAAATAATATCACATCCTCTGTATGCGTATACATACGTACTAGTACGTACCTGTGACGTTCAATATAGCTCAAGATCAATGGAGTAGTAGTGCACTGCACAGTAAACCAGTAGTGTAGTAGCCGTATTTTCACCTGGGGCAAGGTGAGAAGGCCGCAAAATTAAAACTGCATTTTCCTCTTTTCATCTTGTCAACTCATTCTTGCCATAATAATATTCTTTCTTGCTCCTCCGCTCCGCTTGCGCTTCTCCAATCTGACTCTCTACTCGCATTCGCATTTTATCCACCTACTTGCTTCTCTCAATCAGGATTCAGGATTTTCTTGTTGTGTCGTATATGGTGTATGGGGGCTCGGTGTTTTTTACTTACTCATCATCAAAATCAAAATAAATTTTAATAATAATAATCAAAATCTTAATTAGTTAATAATAATTAACAGGTAAGACTAAAGATTTATTCATTAGCCGTGTTGTGCAATTATTGCAATTGCAATGATGAGAATAAGGGTAAAAGAATTGGGTGTAAAATATGGTTTAATTAATTAGATACTATGAAATAGTTTTAAAAGAGCTTCACAAGTGTTGATTTGATCTATATTTTCGTGTTTTGATTGTGTGTGTGTGGTAGTGTCAGCTGTCAGTAGTTCAAGATGCTCGAAAAGGATCCTGTCCCCGTAGGTGTCGGCGAGGTGGTCAAGATGGAGGTGGACCATTGTGTGTGTGTAGTAGTGTCAGCTGTCAGTAGTTCAAGATGCTCGAAAAGGATCCTGTCCCCGTAGGTGTCGGCGAGGTGGTCAAGATGGAGGTGGACCACTCGAAAACTTGTGATGAGAATCTACCAAAGTATGAGGCTTTAGGAGGTGAAGGGAAATTAACAGAGGCGTTGGATGGGCTTGCGTCGCTGGAAAAACAAACTCGAACTGTAAGTCGTCATCATCACATCATTTGGTTGGGGTTGTTTGGTGGAGGATGCATTTAGGTAGTTTTAAAGAATAGTTGGAATGGAATGAAATGTACTTTTTTACTGTTTGTTTCAGGGAGGTTAGGTGAAGGGAAATTAACAGAGGCGTTGGATGGGCTGGCGTCGCTGGAAAAACAAACTCGAACTGTAAGTCGTCATCATCACATCATTTGGTTGGGGTTGTTTGGTGGAGGATGCATTTAGGTGGTTTTAAAGAATAGTTGGAATGAAATGTACTTTTTTTACTTTTTGTTTCAGGGAGGTGATATGATCTCAACCGGCCGAGTGCTTATCACCGTCGTGCGACTCTGCTTTCAGGCTAAAAACTATAAAGTGTTGAATGAGCAAATTTCCCATTACGCTAAAAGAAGGGGTCAGCTGAAGCAGGCTGTGGTCAAGATGGTTCAAGAAGTTTGCGATTACATTGATCAACTTCCAAACAAAGAATTACAGTATGAACTTATTGAAACTCTGAGAAATGTCACGGAAGGCAAAGTAAGTTAATTTGGAAGCATGATCAACGATTAAGCTATTTTATGCAAAGTGGTCAGTATTCCGGAATGCGATGAGAGTATGCGAAACAAGCATTACACTTTATACGTTTTTTAACTCTGAATCTAATCTAGATATATGTTGAAGTTGAGCGAGCTCGACTCACTCACCGATATGCTAAAATGAAGGAGGAAGAAGGTGACATCACAACAGCTGCCACTATATTGCAGGAGCTTCAAGTGGAAACCTATGGTTCAATGGAAAAGAGGGAGAAGGTACTTAAATATTATATTGGGTGCAGTCGATTAACTGTCGGAGCGTCACTAGTTTTACTCATCACTTTGTCTACGTTCTAGTTATAGTCATTCTTCGATTTGATTTATGCCTAGGTGGAACTTATTTTGGAGCAGATGCGACTCTGCTTAGCAAAGGATGATTACATAAGAACACAAATTATTTCGAAGAAAATTAACGTTAAATTCTTTGAGGATATTTCGACACAGGATTTGAAAATGAAGTTTTACAAGTATGCAACCACTTACAAAATGTCGTAAATCGTATTTATGAATAATAGAAATCGAACTCAAGTCAGTTTTTATTTACGTGTAATGCAGACTGATGATTCAAATGGATCAACACGACGGAAACTTTCTGTCCATATGCCGACATTTTCGAGCGATGTTGAATAAACCAGCAACTCCGGCACCTACGGAGGGTGAGACTTCAACGCAAACTCCAAATGATGATGAAGAGCAGAAGCGTTCCCATTCAATGAGATCTGCTGCTGTTTACCTTGTGCTTAGTCCGTATGATAATGAACAGTCTGACTTGCTTCACCGAATGCTATTGGAAAAACCAATGGAGAATCTTCCTACGTACAAGTGAGTTATACAAATGAATTAAGAAGTTTGTTCCGGTGAGAAGTTGAATTACTACTTAACATTCTCATATATTTTTTTCTAGATCGCTTTTGGAGTTGTTTAAAAACCAGGAACTCATTCATTGGGCAAAATTTTGCGGTGAGTACGAAGCAGAATTGAGAGGCCAAAAAAGCGCTGAAGAATCTACTGGTATATTTGATCACTCGGAAGGCGGACGAAAGCGATGGGACACCTTGAAAGAACGAGTTGTAGAGCATGTAAGAAAATGCATTTTGTAATTTTCAATTTCAGGAATATAATTCGAATCTGAAATGAATAACTTTTCAAAACAGAACATCCGTATAATGGCAAAATACTATACCCGAGTTACCCTAGAGCGAATGTCGAAACTGTTGGACCTGAGTAAAGAAGTACGTATTATGCACATTTATCTATCATACTTGATTCACTTTTCATTTTCCAATTTAGTTATACGTATGTAGGTATGCACATGCACTCTCTGAAGAATACGCAATTAATTAGCATAATTCGCGAATCGCGATTGATACATTAAATATATTGTACAATGCTTTTTCCAGAAAGTAGAAGAAGTCCTGTGCAACATGGTAGTCGCAACTCAAGTTCAAGGCAAAATAGACCGTCCATCCGGAATTGTGTCTTTCCAAGCAAGCAAAGATCCAAGTGAACTGTTGAATGACTGGTCTCACAATCTCAATACCCTCATGACTCTTATTCAACGCACTACGCATTTGATCAACAAGGAAGAGATGGTTCACAAACATCTTCTAGGTACACAACAAACTGGCGCCGCCAAACCTGGCCCTTCATCTTCCGCTGACAATGTACCTTCTCCTATGGAAGTAGACTCATAAATAAATGGATAGTGGATAGCATAATTCATGTTTTTGTTCATCTTTGCCTAACGCATTTCATTATTATTTTGATGGTACCAGTTAGAAGTTTCGACTTACTAGTGTACGAGTACAGCATTAATTTAATTTTGAGTAAGTAATGCATTCTAACTCTTAGATCATTCTGCAGTGCATATGGGGGAATGGGAAATTGTAAAATTATTCATTTATGTTACAGCTAGCAGCTGGTTATTGTAAAGCTTTATAATAAATATAAACTTGATATTTATCCTGTGGTCCGATTCAAACCTAATTTTACACACTAAATGTAATCGAAATGTCCTAATTCAACGTTTAAGCCTGTAAAAGAAATTAATCGTGATCGTAATGGCGCTGTATGGTTGTATATATAGATATACTCATATTAATATCCGTCATCAGTCGTCAGTGGTACGACATGGAACTGGAAGAAACTCCAATTCATTCGATTTCTTTCAAGTGTTATTAGATATATTCTTACAGTAAGTCAGTAAGTACAGTACAGTAATTGAACTCGTAACTTGTAACACGTGAATATATAAACTAACACAAGCACGCAAGTAAATGCAAGCAGTTGGTCTGTCATGTGAAGATCAACTACAGAAACCACTTAGGAAGCTGATGCCAGTGTTTCCTGAACAGTGATGTTTCGGCACCCCAACAAAGTAATGCACATATTTATTGTAGTTTCTGTCATTTCAATATGTGAACGATGTCGGGACTTTCATTTCATTTCCATTTTTGTGAACGTGGAACGTGCAGCAAAGAAAACGTATGTAAGTGACTAGGGAACCAGACAAGGCGTGTGTATGAGCTTTTTCAAATGAGTATTCACAATCCACATCAAGGGGAAGTGGAAGAGAGATTTTTTTGTAATTGAAAAATGCAACCAGAATTCACAATCAGGACAATACAAAAAAATTCAACCAGGCCACAATACATATCTATAACGATACACGATACACGATACATAACTGGACTGGACATGTTGTGTGTTTATTCATAATACTGCCAAATACATGCTAATTTATAATAACTACATTATATACCAGAATTCACAATCAGGACAATACAAAAAAATTCAACCAGGCCACAATACATATCTATAACGATACACGATACACGATACATAACTGGACTGGACATGTTGTGTGTTTATTCATAATGCTGCCAAATACATGCTAATTTATAATAACTACATTATTATTATGTTTCAAGTTTCATCCATGAAGATCAATCTGAATGCGAAATCACAATCTGTGTCTGACTATTCCTATATTCCGATATAACCCCTCACGACGGGGCATTGTGGTCAGAACCTGGATTCTTTTTCAGTAGTACATATTTTGTATATTATAGTATGGTCATTTATCCTGCTCATCATGCGCATCCACAGTCAGGTTTAAAAATATTATTTAGTCACCTTACTAGTTAGTTGATAATAATGATAATTTAGTTAGGTAGATTATATTTTAAAATAATTATGTTAAGAAATGATTTAGGACATAGACTTGATTTGAATGTACCAATGAAAATATGAATACTGTGCGTATTGGCATCGTACATTATATGGGATATCAGAGGGTATCGTTGCAAGAAAGTTCGTTTCATTTTCTCTTCACTTTTGTAAATAAGAGCAACAGCACGTGTGACGTGTGACGTGACAATGAAAAGGGAAATGAAAGCAACTTTCTTTGTTTCAAGTGCAGAACAGCCAAGAAAATACAAAATAGTGATGCGTTTTATTTTATAATAATTAGTACTTATTATTAAAACCCAATGCGCTGCAGGTGAATGGGACTGCTGACGAATGAGTTTACACAACAATGCCTGCAACCAAGCAATTAAAAATGGTACACCAAGATATACACACATTTTTTGCACAGATACAGATACCAAATTTTCCATCATTTACTATTTACTCTCTACTTTAGTTTTTGTTTCTCCTGTAGATATTTCAGTCTCACTCAAGTTGTACGGCATCGACTGCATCCGCAACCTGCATTACTACTATATCATCAAATGCTTGTTAGTGAAAGCTGAGTAAAAGCATATATCCACAGAAGAGATGCAATAACGACGCGACAAGTAAGCCTCTCTCCTTTTGGCCCTGCTTGAGTGCAACATATATTTGCCACGAGATACTCTACCACAGCATCCCCAAAAACTCCAAATACTCTCATCTGCTGCATTATGCAATGATCCCGGAGATTTCCTCTCATATTTTATGCACTATACTTCGGCCAGTTTGCTTGCACTCGAGTCCAGACGTTGCTCCGGAGTTTTATTTGCTGATCACAACCATGACATACTACCTAATTGTCCACAATTCACTCTGTAGATCCTCCTGGACTCTCGTGGGGACTTATAAACAGGCGAGAATTCGAAGCTGAAACACTACTAAATGCGTGGGAAACTACACTTCTTCTTGTATTATCGCCATTATAAGGGGACGGTGCAACTTCCGAAGGCTGTGCGCAGCAAAAGCAGCCCCTTTTCAAATCAGAAGAGTTTCCGTAAATACGACTTGTTTTTAAAGACTTAATTATTAATTCTTAATTCAATATTATTATCCTCTATTATACCTCAACCAAATAGCAAATGAGCGTAGGCATCCGCTAGACTGCGTGTCACGTCGTAGTCGTGATCTCCATTGACTTCTCCGCTTTCTTTCTTGTGCTGACATTTTGGTCCCACGGTCATTTTTCATTTTCTTGCTGCCAGTAGAGGCTCCCGACACTGTCGTGGCGTCGGACGTTAATGAGCTGGCGCTACCCTTTCTATTCAATTGCTCAGCCAATTTTCGAAACAGATAACGATCATAGTCCGGGTCAGTCTCGGTGCTGTCACTAAATCTTCTTCCGGCATTGTTATACCTTGGCTTGGAAGGAAATCCATGTTTTGCGTAGTACTCCTCGTGTCGGGAGTCAATTGTTGCGGGGGAGTGAATGTAACGATTGTAATGCAAAATGAACTCCTTGTTCCGATAGTTTGACGCGCTTTGAATGGATTTCCGCACGGGATTGATACTCGGACGGAGGGAGTTGCTCGACGAGGCAGAAGCTCGTCGAAGTGACTTTCTGATGAGAGTTTCAGAAGGCCTTCGTTTCAAAGAGTAGCGTGGCTTTGAAATAACGGGCACCGTCAAACTGTTGTCAGAAGGGGTTGCCATTTTATGGATGCAGGAACGAAAAGTAGCACTTTGTATGGAAAAAAATACTTCTTCCGTGGCGTGGTACTGTCGTTTATCTGTGCAATGTCCAGCGAATGCTTAGAATTTATAGACTATTTAATTTCTTCAAAATCTCATGTCATGTCAGTTACAAAAATAATCCTTTGCGTATGCATTTATGTAGTAACCATATGAAAAATGTGTTACTGGGGTCGGGACGTCTTGGAGTGCATGCGTTTGAAAGGTCGAAGGACAACGACGTTACCTCAACGGATTGACGATGAACTGCTGCGCTGTACCGTGTTGCAGGTCAAAATCACTCAATTAATTAATTAGTATTTAAACAGGACATCGCTGAGCATGGAAAAAACCGACCGCTAATACTAGTTCTATGTTTCAAATTCTGCCCAACGTACCTAGCTGCATTTTCATTTGTGATGTGACTCACACAAGTATAACCAGTGGCTATTGTCGTTTGCGAATCGGAAAAGCATAGTTACGTATATTCTTAACTTAACTATCTTTTGGAAATGGATATACCTCACGTGCTTTGAGTTAGGCTAGGCTAAATTCGTAATTGCTAAGGTTTGAAAATGCCAATACCATGGTCGGAATTTGGAACGTGGGACTGGAATTTATTTAAACAATAGGGTTCGGGGAAAAGCTTTTAAAAGGGATAATCCGCTTATGAGCAGTCGGAGTATTGCGCCCTCGGCGATGTCCACCCATTCATTTAACTAGCAACGCTAGAGAGGAAGTATTAACCCGGAAACAGGACCAACAGGGGGCAAACCACGTTTCCGTACAACAGGTTAGGTTATAGATCCAAACTCAACATATTTTGTGAAAATTACGCTTGGATGATTATTACAATCGGGTTTCGAACGCACCTGGAGAGATCAAAGACGAACAAGAGCGTCAATAACGAAGGAACGCGCATACCTCATTCGCACAAATACAAAGCAGACGTACCTCCAGGCAAAAGCCGAATTGTCAGGACTGACTGGTAGAGAGGGCATCAGTATTACTCATTTGAGTTTTTTTTTGTAGCTTTTGTACGCAGAATGGAATATGGAATGTAGAGCCAAACCATCTTGAATGTAATCAATTGTTCAAAGTTGTTTCTAAAGATCTTATACTCTTGAAATAAGCATTCGNCAAACCATCTTGAATGTAATCAATTGTTCAAAGTTGTTTCTAAAGATCTTATACTCTTGAAATAAGCATTCGTGCGTATTTGCTAGCCACCAGCCAAATAGATAGTGGGAGACAGCTTCAGCTAAATGTTCTGCGATAGGACATTCAGTATTTTAACAGTTTACACTGCCAGCAGCGCGTCACAGCACAACGACTTACTTAGTGTGCAGTATCCACACGTATTCGCAAGCATAAAAATTAAATCCCGTTAGTTTGAGAATAAAACTGACTTTGACTTTCTGTAGTAATCACTTTCAGTCATTTGCAAACTGTCAAGCGCCAGCAAGTACGACAAGTCTCTGTCGCGGTTGTCATACTTCACGACGGACGACAGCATAAACCTTCAAAATACCACAGATACGTCGCAACTTAAGATTTAGGCATCCTCACGATTTAGGCAGAGTAATGTATTCCAATTCATATATCATTGGTGTATGGAATGAAGTACAGAATTATAGACTCTTTCAAAATAAGTCTATTATTATCAATAGCATTGTATTGCAAGACCTCGAACAAGTCAAATAAAACAAGAATCCCTTCCTTCCAATAACTATATATAAAGCTACCTAAAACCGGCAACATGTCACCACCTCTCCCTGTCCTTCATCATCCTCTTTTAGTGACAGACTTAAACAGTTTCCAGCCTCCTTTGAGGAATTATGAGCT